>VSTD030004188.1:0-10434 GCA_008808055.3 Sporobolus alterniflorus
GAAAATCCATGGACCGGGTCCATGGGACCATGGACCGGGTGGCGCAGTTGGGTCCATGATGGACCAGCGGGCGGTGTGGACAACAGAAGTGGTGGCGCTTCGCCGATGTGTGGTGCATGAGCGACGCGGGGCTCCGGGGCCCTCCGATGAAAGCCGAAGAGGAAGAGGGTGACAAGTTGAAGTTGAAGGGGTCCTCACCGAGGCACGGTCCCATGGAGGGAGCTCGAGAGTGGTGGTGGAGAGCTTCACGGTGCGTGAGCGCTAGATTGAGGGAGGGAGCTCGAGAGTGGAGTGGAGAGGTGCGTGGTGCTCTGGGAGTGGAGCTCGCCTTTTATTGGGTTGGGTGAGGGCTGGGGAGATGGCAACGAGCGGTAACCAGTGGCCTAATGGCTTTTAAGCCATTGATGGCCTGGGGTGGTTAAGGAGGAGGATTAACCCTAGGGTTAAGGCGGGAGGAGTTAAGGCATGGAAGCAGTAACTTAAGCTGCCTAGCGGGGCGGCGGATATGGCCAAAGTAAGAGGGATTCCACGGTGGCGCGACCAGACTCAGCGGCATGAAAGGAGGAAGAGAGGGCCAATAGGCGAGGGCTGCATGGCGGTGATTGGAGAGCGAAAAGACGTCACGACTAGAGTGCGCAAACCGAAGGAGAAAATGTACTCTGCCAAGGGCACCAACGCATCTCGAGCCGGCTGGGCCGAGCAGGGAAGTGACGGCTGGTGGGGAGGAGCGGACTGGCGTGGGCAGACCTGGGTCAGTCGAACCGGACCCCAGGAAGAATTCAGATGGAAATTGAATTTCAATAGAATTTGGATTTTGATAAGATTGTAGATTTCTGCAGCCCTCTACTTGTAGTTCTCCACTTGTAAAGGTTCCAGCTTAGTAGTAGGCAGGCCAAGCCTTGTTAGGAGTCAAGAGTCAAGTCTTCACTCAAGCTCCGGAACTAGTCTCAGAGATCGGTGAGCTCTTGTTTCTTTACCTTTCTTTATAGACTTTGAGCCCTGGTTCTTATATGTTCTATTCTTGCTTTGTCTTGAGCTTTGCTGTGTGCATAGTTACTATCACTTGGTCCCTCTTGTTTGTTATTATTGCTCTATGGGTTATCTATCCAACTCGGTAGATTACTCTCACTCCTCGTAGCTCAAGTAGTTTACTGATGTTGGTGTGTTTCCTTGTATTTCATCAGCTGACGAGGAAACATTTGGTTTTACTCGTTGAAGTGGTATCTGGTTTAAATCCTTTAGTGAAGCTCCACGTCATGCACCGAAGTGTGGTACCCATAGGAGTGACTGTCCTGTTAGTTCTTTGTAATCCACCATGCTGAGGTCGTGGCGAGCCGGCCAAACCTGGGTTGTTGTATCCCCTTGTGTGGATTCCTTGCTGTGATACAGTTAATTAGTCACCAGGGTCATGAAGCAGAGTAGGCAGCATAGCGGGTGATTTGGAATCCTGGATAACGTGTTGTGATAGATAGGACTAGAATAGATCCTTAGGAGTTGACCCTCTTCTCGAGTCTCCCGACTAGGTGGAATCTTAGCTTACCCGTAGAACTTGGAGTACTAGTTTGTCTGTTCGTTAAACATAGTTAACAGAACCTCTATATAGCATAGTAGTTCTCGTTGGAGTTACTCCCTGTGTTAGTCTTAGACATGATAGAGATTCTTCCTCCATTGGGAAAATATAAATACGATACCTGGAGAATACTCCCGGTGAAGTGCTACATTGAGAATTCCATGCGCTTGCAGAGCTGCGTGGGAAATGTCAACAAGGGTTCGATTCAAAGTTCTTGGGATATAACGAATTAGGAATTACTCTTCAATTGGAAAATCCATGGACCGGGTCCATGGGACCGTGGACCGGGCGGCGCAGTTGGGTCCATGATGAACCAACGAGCGGCGTGGACAACAGAAGTGGTGGTGCTTCACCGATTTGTGGCGCATGAGCGATGCGGGGTTCTGGGGCTCTCCGTTGAAAGCCGAAGAATAAGAGGGTGACAAGTTGAAACTGAGGGGTGCTCACCGAGGCACGGTCCCATGGAGGGAGCTCGAGAGTGGCGGTGGAGAGCTTCACGGTGCATGAGCGCTAGATTGAGGGAGGGAGCTCGTGAGTGGAGTGGAGATGCGCGTGGTCCTCTGGGAGTGGAGCTCGCCTTTTATTGGGTTGTGGGAGGGTCGAGGAGGCGGCAACGGGCGGTAACCAGTGGCTTAATGGCTTTTAAGCCATCGATGGCCTGGGGTGGTTAAGGAGGGGGATTAACCCTAGGGTTAAGGTGGGAGGAGTTAAGGCATGGAAGCGGTAACTTGAGCTGCCAAGCGGGGTGGCGGATATGGCCAAAGGCAGCGGGATTCCACGGTGGCGCGGTCGGACTCAGTGGCATGAAAGGAGGAAGAGAGGTCCAATAGGCGAGGGCTGCATGGCGGTAACTGGAGAGCGAAAAGACACGACTAGAGTGCGCAAACCGAAGGAGAAAATGTACTCTGCCAAGGGCACCAATGCATCTCGAGCCGGCTGGGCTGAGCAGGGAAGTGGTAGCCGGCGGGGAGGAGTGAACTGGCATGGGCAAACTTGGGTCGGTCAGACAGGACCCCAGGAAGAATTCGGATGCAAATTGATTTTTGAATTTCAATTGAATTTGGATTTTGACAAGATTGTAGAATTTCTGCAAGGAGATTTAGAAGGAGTTTGGACATGGGAATTTTTCCTAAATTCTTTTGGGCTTCTGAAGGAGTTTTAGAAAATACAATATGGCATAGCATGAATGCAACCCTAGGTGAAATTAAATTGAGAAAATCTTTTCCGTATGCAAAATTTTACAAAAATGCAAGCTAATGCATTTCTAGTTGGGCAAAGTATTATTATGCAAAAAGTGGGTGTCATAGACATCCTCATGGCCAAGTACAAGGAAGGCAGGGCCGACATCAGGGGTCACAAAAACTAGACAATCCGAAATACCAAACTGGACAATCTGGTTTCCATGAGTCTGGCCAGCACTTCTACAACCGGGAGCTTGTCCGACAAACGATCTCGGAATCCGCCACATCAAAATTCAGAGGGTCAGAATCATTGTCAGCAACATTATCATCCAACGCCTTACTTCCCGGTTGGGCCACCAATGCCTGGACTGTGCGGGCCTTCACTGATGATGTACCCACCTTGTCCTCCTTGGGCGGATTGGTACAGACCATCGACGCCACCGCCGATGCACTTTCACCCAGGATGGTTAGGGTCTATTGAGGGTTTTGGCCACGGAGGCTACTATGTAGGAGACGACCATTATGGATATGTTGGCCACCAGTAGGAAACGAAGGCTTCAGGATAGGAAAACCGAATAGTTCGAAATGCCAAACTGGACCACCCGGTTTCCCCAAAGGTAGTAGGAGCTCTGGGTCACTGGCACGAGGGAGAAACATCGAAGGACGGATCCTATGCTATTCAACCAGGGAGTAGTCAGCGGAAGATAGGGCCGAGGAGCGAGACTTTGGCCAATGACGAAGCAAAGCCCGATGAGGAGAAAGGTACAGAAGAGGTGGCTACAGAGTAGGATAGGGTTTCAGAGATGAAGGCAGAGATTAGGACAGAAGTCGGGACCAGCTCACAACAGTCGCCAAACTGGATAGCCTGTTTTCCCAAATCAAATCATTCGGTTTCATCAGGCTCGAGATAGAAGGGGACGTCGAGAACCACCGCACCTGGGACAACTCTAACTCCTCATTGGTGTCCTCCATGACTCTCACTCAGCCAGAGGAGGTGGATCCAGCGGATGAGGGCGCAAAAGATGAGGGAAGAAACGGTCAAGAAGGAGAGGGATGAGCACTTCAACACCATCTGACCAGTCATCCCGACGAAGCAAGAATGGAGGGTGAAGGAGAGCGACATGCCTAAATGCTCTGATGACTCTGCCACGGGATAAGCATCTATTGGTAGAAATGATTTACCACATGTAAGATTCGGTGTTCCAAGTACTGAAGCAGTTAACTCTCCACCAAATTTCCTAGCCCGAGGAGCTGCATATCCCCTGACAGATATCACCGCCTGTTGCAGTGACAAGATGGGACAACACCTGGTGGAAGGTCCAGTCCCCTCATGTGGCAGCTACGAGCTGTAGGATGGTGTAGAGAGTAGACTAGCCCATCCCATTGACCCCCACGTGGGAAGGCTTAGCCGCCAAGTAAAGACACGCCATGAAGCTACCTCTCCAAGAAACATCCCGGGTGTCATCTACCTTAGTGTTGAGAAGGCCTGTGAGCTATGGAGAACACTCCAGAAGCCCCTACCAACCTCTATGAACCAACCTTCTCAAGATTTGGGCCCCATTGGTCATGTAAATCACTTCATGGTTGTAAAAATAATTAGCTCATAGTTATGTGGTCACCTCCCGGTCTATAAAAGGCCCCCTACCCTTCAGGTAGGGGGCACGAGATCATTTTCCCCTTTCACCATGCAAACTTCTTGAGCTCTCTGCTCACCCCATTGTAAACTCTGTTCATCTTCAATATGAAACCACTGGATGCAGGGCTATTACCTCTAAGGAGGGGCCCGAACCAAGATAGATCATAGTGTGCTCTGTAGTTTGCAAGATCATCTCGAAACTAGAATGCATGATCTTGACCACCCTATTTCTTGCTTGTGCAAAAAACACCAACAGTCAGCGCATCAGGAAGGTGGATTTGCAGCGTGCTTTCCCTCTAGACATTCTGATGGTTCCATCATCAGTGCTCATTGTCATTACTAGCTGTGAACACCTATCGAGCGATGTCTTCTCCCTCGGCCAAACCATTCATTTTAGGAGCCTTGAGTTCATCGCTGACCACTTCGACGGCCTGAGCCTCTCTCCAATGGGGAATGGTTCAGATACCGCCATCATGAGCCCAACCTGTGGTGGGCTACCATCCCCGCCGCGGGCCATGATAGGGGACTATCAATGGGTTCCACATGACTTCGTACGAGGAAGGGAGGATTGACCTCCCTCTCCTAGAAGGCATGAGATGGGGGCCCTGACCACCCCCGCCGCAACCATATCATGGCTAGAGATAACTCCGACCACTGAAGCCATAGTGGCCATTCCACCACGGCAGGCGATGCCGTGGCCAGACACCAACCACCCCCTCGATCGAAGGCACGCTCATCAGGAGGGGGTAAGAGCACAAGCACATGCCCAGTCACCATACGCTGACCAGGAGGTGGTGCAACGGTGGGATCTCTCTTCGCCTCACCATGAGCCCCCGCTCGGGGAGGAAAGAATAGTGATGATAGATTACACCCCCATCTGAGCATGGGGGAAGGGAGAGGCCCCCGCTGCCAGCTGTGAGAGAGGCCAGGCTGCGGCCGCCGCAACCAAGGCCCTGAGCATTCTACCTCCGCCTAGTGTCGACAGGATGAACAAGTTGTTCCACTAGTTAGCGAAGATTCACGCCATTGCCACCGTACAACTGGTAGAGTGAGCTCACTGGCGCTAGTACGACCAAACTCCCAGTTTGGTTCAGGCCAGAGCTGGACAATAGGGGACCGAGGCGACGCCATCTGTGACGTGAATGGCCTTCACCACCATAGACTAACTTCTCTCCCTCACGATTGTTATGGCCCCCGCGATGTGGATTCCATGCACATGGCTGGGATTGTGCATCGTCATCCCCTTGGCGATGCCATCGATATGTCTGCGATTCTGACCAAGCACTCGGCTAGCCCGGGCTGTTGCAGGTCAAGAGGCGTTCCGGTGAGGAAGTCATTCCCGCATCCGGAGCTCCTTGGGTGGCCTTCTGTCCCCTATCTTTAGGGTTGGTGAGGGGTAGAATAGAGGCCTTGACCTGATGCAGCAGGGAATTCTCTGCCTACGGCACGGTGGTGGCAAAGAGGATGCTTTTCAATCGTTAGTACACCTCGCCCACCCCATCGGTGGAGGCTGCCAACAACGCGTCCAGGAGTGCAGCCGCTGCGGCCTCATTCTTGGTGGCCCAAGTGAAGGCGGGGAGCTGCCACTCTGCCTGTTCCTTTGCCACGGCCTTGCATGCCTCCAGCGCTGATTCACTTTGGGGCCAACCTTGCCTCCACGGCCGCCTACTTGCAGGCAACCCTACGTTGATGCTGGGTTCCTAGGAAAAGTTGAATTACTTAAGGTGAATTATTTTTCACTTGTCGAGGAAGATTAATGCATTTGCTCTTATACTCTGGTTAAAGAATGAGGCCGAGTTCACTTTGGGGGCAGATTAGCAATGCGCTTTTGACGACATCAGAAAGTACTTATCTTCGCCGCTGGTTCTTAAAGCACCTATGGTCGGGATGCCGTTTTAGCTATACATCGCCGCCGAGGATGCCGTGATTGGGTCTATTTTGATGCAAGTAACGGAGGGCAGGGAACACATTATTACATACTTAAGTTGATGCCTCATCGATGCCAAAACAAGATATTATTTCATTGAAAAGTTGTGTTTATCTTTGTTCTATGCTTGCTCCAAATTACAACATTACTTGTTATCTAGCACTTGTATAGTTGCATGTCAAGCCAATGTAATTAGACAAATGTTGCAGCAGCCAATTATAAGTGGGAGGATCTGAAAGTAAACTTATGCTTTGATAGAATATGATTTGGCTTACGAATCATTAAAATCTATGAAAGGCCAAGTTGTAGCGGATTTCATCGTTGCGCATAGTATTGATCAAAACAGTGATGAATCTTGTAGTTTGTTGTCAATTCATCCATGGAAGTTATTCTTTGATGGTTTGGCATGTAGAGAAGGTCAAGGTGTTGGAGTTGTCTGAATTTCCCCTAGAAGAGCAATTTTTGAGAAATCGGCTCGTTTAGAATACTTTTGCACCAATAATCAAGCCAAATATGAAGCCATCTTGTTAGGTCTACAAATTCTTAGTTCCATGGGCATGAAACATGTCAAGGCATTTGGTAATTCAATGTTAGTTGTACAACAAATTGCAGGCGTATTTCAATGCTTCAATGGGTCATTAAAAGCTTATCTTGACAAATGTTTAGAAATTATTGCTCTCTTGAATTATTTTACTGTGTAGCATATTTCTAGGGATCAAAATACAGTGGTGAACGATTTGGCACAGCAAGAATCAGGTTTTTGATCAAATCATGAAAAAATCTATTTTTCTAGAAAATCCGGATGTTCTGGTTTGCCAAACCAGACAATCCAGTTTTCGGCCGATGCGCGGTGCGACAATCTGTTCTACTGAACCAAGTTCAGAAAAACCATATGGTCCGGTTTTTGAAAACAAATGGTCTGGAATTTCCAGGACTTTGGACAAAATGAACAAAATGACGACAACTGATCTTGATGATTGGAGGACACCCTTGGTATGTTATTTAGAGAACCCTGGGCAGGTGATAGAAAAGTGCAGCGCCAATCTTTTAAATATGTTATGCTTGATAATACTCTTTATCGCCGAACTATAGATGGTGCGTTATTGAAATGCTTGGGTTTGGATCAGTCTAAGTTTGCTATGGGGGTGGTTCAAGAATGTATTTGTAGTTTCCATCAGTCAGCACATAAGATGAAATGGTTACTTCATCATGTTTGGTTTTATTGGCCGACTTTGATTAATGACTGTTTTAGGTACAATAAAGGCTGCAAATCGTGCCAAAAATTCAAAGATGTGCAATGGGCTCCCGCAACTATGTTGCATCCTATAATCATACCATGACCGCTTTGAAATTGGGATTTAGACCTCGTTGGGCAAATTCATCCGGCTTCATCTAAATGCCATTGATTTGTGTTAGTCGCTATGGATTACTTCACAAAGCAGACGGAAGTGTTCACACGGAAACATGATGGCTCACATGGAACAAAGTAAGGCCTTGTCTCATAAGGCTAAACCGATTGCTTTTCTCTTCAAAGCAACAGAGATGAACTAAACAACTAAGTAAAACTAAGAAAACTAGTATATGTGAAGAAAGAGAAAGATTTGATTGACTACTTGCTGTATTTTGGCGCATACACCTCAACCCTATTTATACAACCCGACTCTTATCTCTTTACAACTCTTTAAACTGACTCCAATATCTTTACAACTCGACTTGTGACTTATATGGACTCTATCTCATGATCTTTATCTATTTGAACTCCTAACTTGATCCTACTCAGAATCTAACTCAACATGATCTCCTCCCTAACTCGGTTTTCAATTGAACTGAATTCCTTATCCTTGGACCTTTCTTGGCTCGCACTTAGCTCAACCTGGTCTTGACCCTTCCTTACTCGAACT
Source organism: Sporobolus alterniflorus (assembly GCA_008808055.3). NCBI lineage: Eukaryota > Viridiplantae > Streptophyta > Magnoliopsida > Poales > Poaceae > Sporobolus > Sporobolus alterniflorus. The sequence continues at coordinate 8,216 of VSTD030004188.1, forward strand.
CAAGGTCTTGATCCCCCTTTGGACTCAGACACCATCTCAATTTGGACTTGTTTCCTCAATCTTCTTCTTAAGTTCACCCGGACAACTTACCCGAGTAGCCTTCACCCTATCGGCTTACCCGATGTCACCTGATCGGCTTACCTGAATCTCGCCCGAACAAATTATCTGATCTACATCTAAGCACCTTACCTGAGCCTTACCCGATCGCATCCATGCTTACCCGCCCTTATATGTCCTTACCCGGCTGAATCACCTTACCCGATTCTTCTCCTGATAGGACTTCTACTTACCCAGCCGAATTACCTCACCCGATCTTTTCCTGATCGGACTTATGCCTACCCGATCGTACCCGACCACCGTACCCGACTTCCTTGCCCGACCGGGTAATGCTTCACTACACCCAACTGCTTACCCAGCCTTACCCAGCCGGGAACCCTTCAACTGGCCTCACCCGAAAACTTTCTCATCGGCCTCCCACCTTGACTTATGCTTATTTTGGCCGATAATGCATCAAGATAGCTCAAGTAACCCTAAGCCAACCTGGGTAACCCTGAAGCATCCTGGATAACCCCATTTGCCTTACCCGAGACCGATTATGCCTTACCCAACTTTATCCCAGCCTCACCGGTCTCGTAATTAGGCTAGAGTAACCTTGATCCAACCCAGATAACTTCGGGTAACTAGAACACGTTTGGGACACCCGGGTAACCTGATTTGCCTTCCTAGAGACTGAATCTGCCTTACCTGAGGTTACCAAAGCCTCAAGCAACTCGGTATTGGCTATCATCAGTCCTTCCTCCACATTTTCCTTCACATCTACCTTCACCACCAAGTTACCCATTTTTTTCCAACAATACTCGGGTTACACGTTATCGTTAGGTTAGCTTCCTTACTCCCCCCCCCCCCCCCGGGTGGTTACCCTCCGATGCATGTGTCACATTTTGTGGTGTAACACACCCCCCTGTTTCTTGCAAAACTTGTATGTAAAATCAAGAAACATACAATCACAACTACATAAACAATTTTCACAAAACCGTTCTTTCATTCTTACACCAAACGATTACCCTTAACTGTCCTTGCTTCTTTGTACCACCTGGACACGATAATCTCCCTTATTGATCTTGCCACATGCTAGGATAGTAGCATTTTAGATACTTGCCATTTAAAGCTTTCGGCAATGAATGTCCTTCAAGGTCCTCCACGAAGTAAGCATTACCCAGCACAACCTGGATAACTCTAAATGTTCCTTCCCAACTAGGCGACCATTTACCAAACTTACCACTTCGAGTCCCCAACAACAAAATCATTTTCCATACTAGAACTCCAACTTGAAATGATTTTCCACGACACGTTTGTTGTATGCCTTAGCTATGTTCATCTTCTCCTTCTCTATCTCTTCTAATGCTTAATCGGCTTTTGGGGATGTCATCAATCTTATCCATCGTCAACTCGTGATACTCCTTAGTCGATAAACTACCCCGTCCGACCACTCTCAAACTCTGCAAGCCTATCTCCACGGGCAGCACTACTTCTTGACCATATACAAGCTTAAAAGGGGTTACATTCGTAGCTCCGTGTCTTGATGTTCTATGCACACATAATGCCTCTGATAATTTTTCATGCAAACTCCTCGGGTTGTCTTTGATCCTCTTCTCTATAATCTTGATCAGCACCTTATTGCTAGCCTCAGCTTGACTATTGGCTTGCGCATAATGTAGAGAAGAGTTTAACAACTTGATCTTCATTCATAGACTCTGTGAACTCCCTAAATTGGTGTGACATGAATGAAGGCCCTTGATCGGTTGTTAGAGTTTGAGGGACCCCAAACCGATAGATAATGTGTACCTGCACAACACTTATTACCTCCCGATGTGTCATTCCTCAACGGTACTGCCTCGGTCCACTTGGTGAAATAACCAGTAGCAACCAAGATAAACCGATGCCCCTAGATGATTCTGGATGTATCTCACCGATGAAATCTAGTCCCCATCCTCTAAACATCCACGGCTTCACAATCGAGTTCATAACACCGGCCAAAGCTAATTGTATATTCCCAAACCTTTGACATGCCTTGTAACCCTTTTGATACTTGATGCAATCATCCATCATAGTTGGCCAATAAAACCCCGCTCTCCATAATAACCAATTCATCCAGTAGGCCAACTGGTGTGCTCTACAAATTCTATCATGTACTTCCCGAACGGGCACCTTAGCTTGCT
>VSTD030004189.1:0-10432 GCA_008808055.3 Sporobolus alterniflorus
CCGATCTACAATGCCATATTCGAGCGAGGTCTAATGAACACATTCGAGGCTGCCTTGCATTCAGCATACCTTTGTGTCAAAGTCCCTTCCAGATTCGGTGCCACAACCGTGTGTGGCAGCCAAAAAGAAGCCAGAAATATTGAGCATGGTTTCACCCTAGGGCAAAATAATGTACATTTCCTCAAGGAAGGTACAGTTGAGCATGAGCCATGGCAACCTTCGTCAAAAGAAGAAACTCCAGCAAAATTTGAGAACACAATCGAAGCCGAAGATGAGTGCAAGAGAGCGCACCGGAGCTGAAGCAACCCCTAAAAAGCAGGTGAAGCTTCTCAAGTTTTCGAGCAACAAGAGTGATATTTCTGCTGAGTCCATAGGCACTTTTGTATGGCGGACTTGTAAGTTATAAATGAGCCTTCGTTAGTAGATTTCATTTGATGTATTTAAATTACCACGACCCGTACTCTTTTCCTCACAGGGGAAGCCTGCAAGGGTGTAAGGGTTTTAACGAGGCGGAGCCCGCGTAACTCAGAAGCGTTGATATAAGCTTCATTTCCCCCAAATAGTGATCACCATCGTTGAAATTGCTAGCGACGCTAGCTCTGCATTCGACAAAAGCTTTATTGCTCACTAAGCCAAAGCCATGACTGAAGGGGCGTTATCACAATCTTCACTTGTTGGCTCAAATCAAAGACCTCTGATGAAAAAATAGGCACCCCAAAACACAAGGGGCTTAAATCAAAGACCTCCGATAAAAAAAGAGGCAACACTAAAACGCAAGGGGCTCAAATCAAAGTCCTCCGATGAAAAAAGAGGCAACCACAAAATACGAGGAGCCCAAATCAAAGATCTACGATGAAAAAAGAGGCAACCACAAAATGCTAGAAGCTCAAATCAAAGACCTTCGATGAAAAAAGCGGCAACACCAAAATGCAAGGGGCTCAAATCAAAGAACTCTGATGAAAAAAAGGCAACCCTAAAATGCAAGGGGCGCAAATAAAAGACATCCGATGAAAAAATAGGCAACCCCAAAATGCAAGGTGCTAAAATAAAAAATCTCCAATGAAAAAAAGAGGCAACCTCAATGCGACCAGTGTTCACTTAAGCTAGCATCGCGAAACTAATGCTTGAAGGTGAGGGTGACACTCATTAGCACATTAACAATGCAAAACATGGATTCCTAATTATTAGAATCACTTGCAGTCGCGGCGCGAGCTGTCTCGAGTTTGCGAAGAGCCTCTGGCAGGCCATGAGGTTTCCACCATCTTCGTGCATTCTGCCCCGCCAACTTATGCACATATTTGGGAACATTCTCCAATATCGTGGCATCCCGGGAACCAACCAGGTCACGAAGCTGACCCATTTCCTGACATCCTTCACCATTTAGCATCCTAATAACACTTTCGATGCCTAGCACAGTGAAATTGTCATTCAGTCGCCAGACAGTATCTAACACTGTTATTACCTCCCCAATAACCCAGTCAAACATTTTGTCCACCTTTACGCCTTTGGCAGGGAAGGGCAGTGAAACTTCATCAAAGGACGAAGCTGTTGTCTGGTAAATCTCGCGAAGCTGGCGCCACACATTTTGATGGTATTCTGTATAGCAACATGTTCCTAAATCCAAATCATCACGAAGCTTACTGAGCTAAGAAGCATTGGCCTCCACAAGATTTGCCATGTCTTGCTCAAGCAAATTGTGTTTCTCTGCCAACCTTCGGTAGCCGTCAGTTAATTTATCCTTTCCATGCTTTAAATCGATGCAAGTCGTCTCAAGCTCGGTGATTTTGTTAGCTTGCGACTGCATCACCATCTCCAGCTCCATAATTTTGGCCATCTGCGCTAGCTCAGCGCCCCATTTCACACCGCTCATCGGACAGCACAAGTGCCAGCGAAGTAAAATAATCGATCACAATGAGCACAAGAGAATAAAATAAGGGCAAGACAAAATTTACGCAATGAAGGTAGTACTCCAAGTCTTGGTCTAGGTTCCTCGGCAACAAATCCAGTGAGGGCACAAGCCAGGTTGTTTCTGCAAAAACAGTTTAATGCCTGCAGTAAAAATTACTAAGCTAAAAACCAAAAACTCACCAGGTACTGAAGGCGACAGAGATGCACGTTTCTCCCTCATCGTTTCAGATGAAGGGGTCTTGCAATCATCTAGCGAGGAATCATCACCGAGATTGTCGAAGGCCGGCACTCAGGCAGCGCGAGTCGTGGCGTCGCTCGTGGCATGTGGCCCATTAGACGAAGCCACTACATCTAATAGGTGAAATTTTTTAGACACCCAGGCTTCGCAAGGGCCAATTCTGTTTCTAACGTACCTCACAGCCTGGGTTTTGCCTTCGGCCGGGCAGTCTTCGGGATGCCTACTTTCTTAACCGACCTTGTTTTAGCCGGAGGATACGCCATCTTGGATGACCGAGGTCAGCCTGCACCAGCCTTCGCCTTTTTAGCAGTCAATTTTTTCGACACCTCGGCCTTCCTTTTATTGTTAGCCGCTTGAGAGGCTTCGGAGCCAGTAAGAGGGCGAGGAGCGTACGGAACCCCCATCTGTTCAAAAACTCGATTCGGGTGACCACCAATCAGGATATTCGCCACTGCAACAGCATTGTATTCTCTTGGCCTAAAACTTCCTAGCACCCTTTCAGCATACATCTCCATTTCCGCCAAAAAATGGTCGGCATGCTCTGCAACAATAGTCACCACAGCGAACAACGGCAAGCAAATCTCTACTTTTGATAGAAGAGTCCTCCCAACAGGCATGCTCTTGAAGATGAAGCCCGTAGCCAAGGGATACAACTTGCATGCCACATACTCATCAACAGTGTAGCGACCTCCAATAGTAGATGTAGCCTAGATGAAGGCAGCATCATTGAGATCATCGTCTAGGCATTCTACTTCAGGCATATAAGCTTTAGCTCCGCTGGCATGGCACACTGTAGTAAAACCACAATTTAGTCCAACCCGCCGACCAATTGTTCTTAATTGCGATGCTAAGCTCCGGACTGCCATCTCATTTGGCATGAAAATTTAAGCACACATATTGTGCGATCCGGTCTCCCTCAGGAGTTTCAACAATCTTTGGCTGATAATGCAGCTCGTAGTGATTTGCAAATGAACTCTCTGAGGGCACACCACCAAAGCTGCCAATGGCCCAAAAATATTTTGATAATTGCGCGATGGTGTTGGGTGTCAGCTGATGCAGTTGCACCTAGAAATGAAGTAGAATGTCAGCCAGCGCTGGATGTGGAGGCATGTGCAAACCGGGAACAAAGAAATCTTTGTACACCACGGCTTCATAATTGTTTGGCTCTGGCACGGTTTTGGCCTCAGGTGCGTGAGCCTCGTCCTTCGTGAAGTAACCTTTCTCCTCCATTTCCTTAATTTTGCCGATAGTGATGGTTGACGATCCGAAATAGTACATACACAACTCTTCATTATCTAGGGCACACTTGCTCGGAATGTCCTCATCATCTGGCCTCACAGCGCAATTTTCACCATCACAGATGGCTTGATTTTCACCAAATGCACGCTCTAGCTTAGCCGCAACAATAGCTTCGTCCATATTTTCCACTTCCATCGCAGCAGTAGAAGCTCCACCAAGAGGACTGCAGTGAGCAATGACCAGCAACTAGAGCCAAAAGTAGCGGGTACTGGCAACACAGAGTGCGAGTGAAGTAAAACCCGAGCGCAGCAAAAATAAATGAGCAAGTGGGCGATCCCGAGATCCACTAGTGAGTTTTATTGCCGTGGTAGAAATCGCTCGCGCGGGCCGAGGCATGGTAACCAACAGTCACAGTAAACAGACCGCTAAGTGGCCCAATGGGCTGCAAAAAGGCCACCAAGTGCCAAAACAAAAAAATCAGGCCTAAGTCCAAGATCAGTCTCTGGAACCTCTTCATCAATTCATCCAACCCCAATGCACAAGGGTGACGGTTTTGAGGACCTTCAGAGAACAAGTCAATGGATTGGCTCATTGGGGTTGATTCCTTGAACCTCGCTTGTGAGGGGCTATTATTGGGGACACGGGCTGGAGGCCTCTTGCTGAAGGCCCCTCGGCATCACCACGCGCATTAAGCCTCACTTGATTGGAGAGTGTGCATGCCGAAGGCCGTGAACTGAAGGCTACCTTGGTCCTGCCCCACGTGGTCAACCTCCGCATGCATTAACTCACATATGAACCTTTGCATCTCATGATTTCTGGCAGGACAATGAGGATTGGATCCAAGCAGAGGCCCCTAGAATTAAAGGAGACGGAGGCCATTGTGGAGCGGATGTCTCGACCATGAAAGCGAAAACCCTGATGGGCCGAAGCTTGGCATGACACAGTGGGTGGAAGCCTGGTCAGAAGGGACATGTGTCACCATGAGATAGGCTCCATGTAAAGTAGCTAAAAGTTTGAAATGACTATACACTTTGTGTGAGCAGGGTGATTAGTGGGGCCATTCAGACATTATTACTGGACCCTTTAATTACTCTTATAAATGGACCCCCTAAGGATTCCCCCAGGAGCAGGATCCAGTGCATTTACTACCTTTCAATGAGCTATAGGAACCTTCGCATTCCTGATTCCACCGTCTTTGGATAATCCACCTCTACATCTTTCCCATGTTTGGGATCAAGTAGCCATCAACTATTTGGTCCCAACAGGGATAGGACGGCGCCTAGCAAGAAACTCTGTCCCCTAATCTGAATGGATGTGGGCCACAAGCCAGAGTAGGGGACAAGCCAGCCCATCCATATCGACCCCCACGAAGACTAAGAAACTAAGCAAGTCCGGCCCCATGAAGCAGTGACCCCAAGAACCTTCTCGAGCATCATCCACCTGGGCACCAGGAATACTCTAGAACAGACAAAAAGGCCATGGAAGCTCAAAACCGATGATCATCTACTAGGGGCCTCTCTGGCTGTGTAATTTACCCCTGATGTAAGTGTTATAGGTTTATAGTTATCTGATCGCCTCGCCGTCTATAAAAGCCCCCTGCTCTTCAGGCAGGAGACAGAAGAACATTTCCCCCTTTCACTTAGCAAACTTCTCCCGTGCTCTGCTCACCCCCATTGTAACCACTGTTCATCTTCAATATCAAGCTGTTGGACATAGCACGATTACCTCCAAGGAGGGGCCTAAACCAGGATAAAAGTTAGTGTGCTTTGTAGTTCGCAAGAGCACCTCACAACAGGAACATGCGATCTTGACCACCCTGTATCTTGCTGGTGCAAAAACACTGACAATTGGTGCACCAAGTAGGGGGAGACGAAGCTACCCTCTAGACATTCCGATGGTTCCATCATCTATGTAAACCCACCGTCGCCACCGACAACACACATTTTTCTTATTCGGCATCGAGCTCGCCCATGACGCTGACCACACTCCGGAGACCTCAAGTTCATCATTGACCACTCCAACAACTTGAGTCTATCACCAAAAGGGGATCGACTCTGGTGCTGTGGTCAGGGGCATGACCTGCCACAAGTCATCATCACTGCATGCCATCCTCAAGGAATCACCCAGCGAGGATGATTCAGTCTCGAGCGAGGGGAGAGCGCCAGCACCCCTCTCCTGAGGGTGTGCAACGCAGTGATGTATGCCACCCCCATCACAACTACACTATAGCCGGAGGAGACCATGATGTTTCACACCGCACCAATGAGGCCGCAGTGGACCACTACACCAACACCCCTCCCCGAGCCACTGGCAGCTAATCTGGAGGAATGACGACATGCCCTACAGGATGACATCGAGTGAAGAGCCATGCAGCATCGAGGTGTGCTTACCAACAAGTGGGCAACTACTGAGGCTAGGCTGGCCGACCTGCTCCATTGCGAATTGGTGCTTGAGGCAGGCCATGCCACGGTGATAGGGTGGGTGGAGCGGCATCTCCCCACCTTCACCAGGACCAGCCAGAATGTGGCCATGGTGGCCACACTCCTGGATGCATTGCTGGCACCCTCCACCGATGGGGTGGGCGAGATGTACCAGTGAGTGAAGAGCATCCTCTGCACCATCGTTGCACAGCAGGCGAAGAGTTCATTGCAACATCTGGTCGAGGCCTCTATTTTGCCACCCACACGTCCCAAGGGCGGGGGACAAATGGCCACCCAAGGGGCTCTAGATGCAGGAACGACTTCATTGCCGACAGGATTTTTAGCCCACGACCACTTAAGCCATCCGGGTGCTTGATCAGAACCTCAGGTATACTGACAACATCACCTAGGGGACGATGGCACACAGTGCCAGCAACATGCATGAAACCTGCATCATGGGGTCCGTGATGACTGTGATGGCACAGCTCTGTCCTGAATGGCCTGGCCCGAAGGCGTTTGGAGGTGTCGTGCGCAACGCCTATTTCCTGAGGTGTTTCCGAGCACCGGGCAACATCGTCAAATACGATGGTAAAACCAACCCCAGTGTATGGCTGGAGGACTATCACCTTCTGTGCAGGGTGGGCGGAGCGAATGACGATCTCTTTAATATCCAGTTTCTCCCAATCCACTTGGCTGATTCCATCAGAGCCTAGCTGGACCATCTGTTGAGAAATATCATTGAGAGTTGGGACGACCTTCTGGAGATCTTCACCGGCAACTTCCAGGGCACATACATGTGTCCTGGCAACCTCTGGGATCTAAAGGGCTACCACCAGAAACCGAGCGAACCCCTCCGAGATTACATCTGGTGTTTCTCACAAAACTGCCACGAGCTCCCTAGTGTGGCCGATGCCGATGTCATCTCAGCATTATGGGATGGCATGACGTGCCACACCTTGGTTCGTGAGCTCAGACACGAGCAACGAAAAACTACCAGGGAGTTGCTCGACATCGCAACCTAACATGCCTCGGGCGTAGAGGACATCGGGGCCGCCTACATCCTAGGTAACGTGGAAACGGCCGTCGGCGGCGGCCGGGCTGCGCCCACTAAGACCACTGTCAAAAGCGCCAGAGAGGGCACTAAGGGTCGAAAGAAGCGGTAGAAGCACTGACCACATCATCTCGCTATAATGACTGGCAATGGCAATGGTGGGGAGGAAGCCAACAACTCCGGTGAGGAGTTCATAGCGACTATCGAATGCAATTTCAAGCGGCAAAACCAACCGTCCAAAGACCAGTTCAAGAAACTTTTTGAAGTAGCCTGTCCACATCACCTATTGATGGGGGCATGCCTTTCATGGATACAAGCATATCCTCATGCAGCGATACTAAGACATCTGTTAAATACGGTAAACTCGTTCTTTTGTTCTTTCACAAATTATTTTAAGAACCGATTACTACCTAATTTTTTATTTATTGGTAGGAACCATGGAGATGATAAGGAGGACAAATGAGACATCGAGAGGGTGCTAGAGAAGGAAGGAGATGAGGACATCAAGGTGGAGATCCAATCCAATTCGGAATTCCAGAGTTTGACTTCAAGTCCAACTCGGAGTCCATGACCACCTCGGCTTCAAATTGACGTACAGGAGGCATACCAAATCAGATTTGGACTTTATACATATTCACGGAAAGAGGATGAGATAAACTTTCCAATGGCACTAGTCCGAAGTCTAACTAAAATTGGTTTCAACCAGAATTGCCAAAACAAGGTCAATATCCAAAGTCCAACTAATCCAGGAGCTCTTCACATTAAAACTGATGGCCAGGTCGCATACGACATCCAATTGGGGCGTTCTTGGACTCCATGGAAAGGTAAGGAGGTAACCTTTCCAATGGAACTAGCTCCATGTCCAAATTCATCTGGAAGGAACTGGAGTCAAGAATCTGTCTTGGTACTTGCATGTCCCTAGACTATTTATTGTCAGTAGCTGTAGCACCATTAGAGTTTGGGTTTTGCTTAGATTAATATGTCAAGAACAATTTTGCCATCATTATGGTTTGTGAGACCCTGACTTGTGAGCTTAATCTTTCATCCACAATTCAGATTGCATCTACTTCATTCTTGCTTGTGTTCTCGATTGCGCTTGCAGGGATTAGCCTTCTTGGCGAGGTCAATTCTTGTGTCGCACGGATTGATAACCAAAGGAGCAGTGGTGTAGTGATTGTAAGGGTTTGAAGTTTTGTTCGGTGCCTTCATCATCAATGTCGAGATTTTCGCCAATTGACTTACCTCTACCTCCCGGAAGATTGAGATTCCACAGCTCTCATCAAGTGGTGTCAGATTTCAAGTTGCTCGTGAGGTATTATCGTGTGCCTTTAGTTTAGTTTACTGTCTTTCATACGAGATCCACCGAAAAGCCCAAAAATTTACACTTTCCGCTGTCCTATAATCATTTGAGCCTTTGCAAATTTAATTTTCAGATTAGTTTTGTTGAAGTCGTGTCCTAGTTAAAGTCATATTGCTAGTTTATGTCGTGTTCTTCATTTAGTTTGAGTGTTGCATCTAGTTATCTAATCCTTTTCCATCACGTCATATCATCCTGTTAGGTTTGTCTCTGTCCAGTTCAGTATTCTTATCATATCTTCCACATATGAACAGGGATTCTTGTGTTCTTGTACTTTCTGGAAAGCTTAGGAAGTTGTCTATAACTTTCGTATTCAGAAGGTTCACAGAAAAAAATGTTTTGGTGGTCATAAGTTTAATAGATCCGAATCTGTTCTATAATCAAGATTTTCTGAGTAGTCTGTATTTTGGGTCTAATATATCTTGTTTCCTTTATCCAAATATGACTTCCCATATACTGAAATTGAGGAGAAAAGAAAGATCTACAATATTGCTGCTGTAGGTTTTAATGTTTAAAGAGGTTTACATTGTCAAATTAGCTGTAGAATATTTAGCAGAGAATCTGTATCAGGCTGATAAGATATTTGATGATTGCTTTGAATTGTATTATGATTCTGCAGCACTTTCGACAAAAAAAGAGAAGTAAATGGCAAGTGCAAATATAAAAGAGTCGCACAAGAAAAAAAAGAAAGCAAAAAAATCAGAAGTGCTTGCATCATTTGTGTCCTCTATACTTCGATATATGTCTTGCTAGCTTGAACTAGTGTTAAGAATACATTTATGCCAGCAACTTTAACAAGTATTTTGGACACTTATTCAACTTTGCTATCTAATTTTAATTTTGTTAATCCTTGCTACCAAATTTTGCCATCCAAGCTACATTTTATCTCCTGGACAGAACAGGTTCACCTTGCAGTCATCCCACGCTCTACAGGTTATCATACCGGCCACCGATTGCCACCTGTTGTGTTAGTAGAATACTTGTAAGAGTGGAGTAAGATGCTTGAGAGTGTGTGATCCCACCTTTTTCTTGAGCTACTAGTTGTTTAGGGATAATACTCTTATGTTATTTTCGGTCTTCTACTAACCATGATAGGATCGAGATGAGGATTGTATTAGCAATAAAGTGCTTCACAACATGATGAAGGCGATGACCGAGTTGTTCATCAAGAACCAACTGTCCACCACTACAACATCTCCTTCCACAACAAGCTATTGTATCATTCCATCCCTTCCTTCTTATGATGTTTTTGATTCCAATAAATATTTTGCTTGGGAAATAGAAATGGATGAAATTTTTGGACAACGTTGTATATGTGAGAGGAGAAAGCTTAAAAATGTTGATAGTGCTTTAATGAATAATGCATTAGCTTGGTGGAAACATTTATTTGAATCTGACGAATTGCCTAAAGCATGGATTGATGCAAAAATTCTCATGAGAAAAACTTTTGTTGATTCATCTTCTACATCTAATTTGAATTTTGAGATACATTCTTTGGAGGAGCAGCCAACTATTGCATCTCCAATTGTGCATAATATTTTGCAGGAAGTCGAGATCAAACAAGTGAAGGAATAGAAACAGGTTCACTTTCAAGAAGGGGAGCAGTATTGCTTACCTAAGATATCTTCAACAGTGACACTCAAACTGAGGATGGTTTGCTTTCAAGAAGAGGAGAATGATGAGATCATGAATATGTTTGCTGCATCAGGTGTCTACATTGAAATATTCCGTTCCCATCACCAGCACCTTTCACGATGATGGGAAGACAAGGTTATGTTGCTCCAGCTTTGAAGATAACTTTGAGTCGAGGATGACTCAAATGTAAGAAGGGGAGGATGATGAGTCCATATCTTTCATGGATACAACCCAACCCTCACAGAGTGATACTAAGACATCTTTTAAATACGGTAAACTCGTTCTTATGTTCTTTCATCAATTATTTTGAGAATCGATTACTGCCTAATGACTTAATTGTTGTAGGAACCATGGATATAATGAGGAGGACAAATGGGACATCATGAGGGCGCTGGAGAGGCAAGGAGATGCCGACATCAAGGTGGAGATCCAATCCAATTCAGAATTCCAGAGTGTCATACCCCGTTCCGAGATAGAGGGAACGAAGCCTCCATACGTGTGCCCAGTATGTTTCATTCACATGTATAGTAACAATATGATAAACAGATTCCATGTTCAGTAATATAAGTACTTATTCATTACAA
>VSTD030004190.1:0-10432 GCA_008808055.3 Sporobolus alterniflorus
GATCTGCCTTGGATATCTGCGGAGGTGTTTGACTGCCTGGGTACCTGTGTCATAGAGTTTTACATAGAGCGCATTGCTTTTTACTGGGATATGTTTACATCATGTTTGGCAGCATTATGGTGTATATGCATGTATCCCTGGTCAAGCCATCATTTTAGACAGTGATGGGACAGATCCTAGTAGTCGAGTATATGCTATCAGCTGCACGTGGGCTGCCGCAGTTGTGTCCTATCTTGTCAGGTAATGAACGTTATCACCCCTCGAGTCCCTGATGTTTGTCGTGCTTATCCAGTAGTGGAAGCCTCCAAGCGGGATGACTAGATTCCTAGGTCCATCCCGGGTCGGGGTAGGAGAGGGGACCAGAGGATAGGTAGTAAAATCCTATTTGCCCCAGTCTAACGCAGTGGGGTGAAATCGATGATGCGGATTACTCATGGGACTAGTTCTTTTTATGTTGGTGGCCCCTCCACTTTAGCCTAGAGTGGTGGGGTCTTATCCAGTATGGGGTATATGATTCCCCAGTCGTTTGCCACTGGACGGAACCAATCATATCCAGATTTTTGGGCCGTAACCGGTGGCCCATGGTAGCCAGGATATTTTGCCCTGACAATAGCCTCCGAGCCTTCCGTTGAGAGGGTGGTAAAAATGTCCTCTCGACGGGAGGCAGAATAGGTGCTCATACGTTGCTGCGGCACATCCGTTGGATTCGATGGCGAGGTTGTCAGGCTAAAGCCTCCATGATCTCGATCAGGAATTCTGCAGTGGCACCCACCGTGTAGCCCCTGAGGCTGCATCTAAGGTAAAAGCTCAGGTGGAGGCTAAGTTTAGTATGTACTGCTTGGTTTGATGTTGATGGCTTAATGAAGCCTCACAGTTCCATCTGGGTTGTCAGAATGTGGTGCAGCATTTGCACCAACCCCGTCCTCAGGTGTTTTGATAACTTGGAGGGGCTAAACTATAGGAACATGCTAGTCGGCATGGTTCCCGAGCTCTCGAGCTGGCTAACAGTCTAAGATTGATCATCGTAGCATCGAGTAAGGATCTGAGTGGAGCCTGGATCACTGTTCAATGGTGAGAGCCAGCTAGGGCAAGTGCCTCTCCATAGGACCAGACAGGGGCTAAGGTCCCCCCTCCCTCAATCAAATCCAGATCAGGTACTTTCACGCGTCTTTCCCAGATAATCCTAGCGGAAAATCCGGACGACTTGATGCCAGCCCACATGAAGGGGTATGAAGTAAACCTCCTATTCAGGACTCAGATATGATGCTTGAGAATGCCAGGTCCCCTCGATGGGGAGCCGGATGCACCAGCTGCTAGCCACCCTTTGTGTTACTTTGTCCCTCGCTCTAGTCGATCTGGATGGCTCTGACCCATCTAGCGGGTTTCATCTTCAAACCCTGAGCTTTAGCAGACCCTAGCCATCGGGGGCCCCATTGACGATATGACTTCTGTATCCCTCATTGTTGTAGCTGGTGCGATGTGCGAGGAGTAGGGCCCAGCCGCTTGACCACCGGTGCCACGGGATCCAAAACTAGCAATCACCCCTGCGCACCCCTATATCCTTGCACATCATTTGTCATTCTCTCCTTACCTCCTTTCCTACGCCTAGAAAAAAGAAAGAGGGACCAAAAAAAGAAAAAGTGAGGAAAAAAGGAGATAGGAAGAAATACCAGGATCTCGAAGGTGTTGCCTTCTCTTCCTCCTTGAGCCATGGCGGAGCAGGATTGTACTCCTTCCATCATTATGCCAAGCTACATGCAAAAACTCTTGAAGCATGGGTTTATGGCAGCAGTGGAGCTCGAGGCATGTCATGTGCCAGAGGACCCGGCATTCCCTGCACCTACGGAGGGATACATGGTGTCCTTTGTGGTGTTCTATGAGCGGGGATTTGGCATGCCACCACACCGGTTCCTCTGCTCACTTCTGTGGTATTACGGCCTTGAGCTTCACCACCTAACTCGCTTAAGGGGTCCTGCATATTGTGGCCTTCATGACTCTGTGTGAGGCTTACCTGGGATTGACCTTGAGCTTGATCTATGGAAGTACTTCTTCTGCGTCCGGTGCCCGCAAGATCCCAAAGCCAAGCTGACGATCTCCAGGTGTGCGGTTATCCATGTTAAGGCGAGGCATAGAGTAGATCCCTACCTTGAAATCCCCATGCCCAGATCAATGAAGGGGTGGCGGAAGAAGTGGCTTTACCGAAGATCACCCCGTTCCCCTACTATCATGGGGAGATGGAGTGGCTAAGAAGGACCTCAGCAAGTTGCATCCCTTGCGTGAGAACCTTCAGCAGCTGTGGCAAGATGGGTTGATCGAGATGCACCTCCTGTGGACATTTTTCAGCCGTCAAATCTAACCGCTCCGGAGAAGGAGGACCAAGATATGGATGTATCTAGGACTAAGCTGCCCTGACTGCCCCACCTCTGAGGAATTGAGTGTGGTGGAAGTGGAAGCCTGGATCCATAAGGTCTTAGACCTTGGGGTCAATCCGACCCCTAGTGCCTGCCCCATCCCCTTACGGAGAGGGATCGCTAGTGTCATAGTTAGTACTTTAGGCCCTGTTTCAATGGCTTTTGCGATTCTATCTTTTCACTGCACTCGTGATCTTAAGCAGGATCTTGGGGGCGACCATGGTGAATCATAGGATGCCGTCCCACCCATGGATGTCGTAGGGTGGGAGGTGAGACATGCCTCCAGCGAGGAAACACGAGCATGGGAGGAGAGAGAGAGATCAGCACATTGCCAGACGGGCAGCGAAAAGGTGAGGGATGGGGGCCTCTTCTAGATCTGCATCCTCCGGCGAGGGGGAGGTTGAGGGACCGGAGAAGGTGACCAGAGGGGGGGTGAATGGGAGCCAATCAAAATTCCTCTCAGGAACTTGGCCTATATCCTGAAATCAACCCGATGCCCCTCTCTTTTAACTCGACCAAGACCGCCTAGCTATAGGTAAGCTATGGGCCCTTGCAACTAGGCTAGGAATCGTAGCGGACACACGAATTAGTGCTACCAAGAACACGAGTGAAACTGACGATGAAAATCAGATCAAAACTCAAGTCATGCCCTTATAGGTATTTCACCGAACACCTGATGTACGCGTTCGAAAAATCACCGCAGGAGAGCAATTTGAAGCACGAATCCTCGAGTCTGTTGAACAGATGACTCGAGATCTATACCGGCTTCTCCCTGCAATGAACCACACAAAAAATTATGAGAATTCGTATAGAGCAACAGGGGTGGGGTTGACCCCCTTGACACCACCCAGAACAAGTTACCAGCACTCATGGAGCTCCAGGGGAGTTGGCACGCATGCCGGGAGCTGAACAGGAGCTCCTGAAAGTCTGGGTAGAAGCACATGAGCGAGTGGCAGCAACACAACCAAGCGGCATTGAGACTCACCCGGGCATGCAGGAGCGAGAAAAGCGTGGCATGCCCTGCTCACAGGTGGGAAACGAAGACAGATCGAGCAGCTTCAAGCGGGAGACAAAACTTTGGTGCAGAAATCAAGCGGGAGCCAGCAGGCATGAAAAATCAGTCATAGCTCACGCGACACGAAACTCAGCGGTTGAAAGAGAAAATGGGCCGCGCCTCTTTCTCCATGCTCGAGACTAAGACCGTGAGCAGGAAGAACGTGCTGGAGGCAGGAGACCAATACGATGGAACAAAAACCGAAGGCAAAAGTTCAGATCTTCGATGACAATCAAAGCTCGGAAGATGAACTGAAAGTAAAGATTCGCCCAGATCTATAGACAACGCAAAGAGAAAAGCGAGGTGCACAACCAAGCTGCAAAAATTGATTTTTCCATTGAAATCAACAAGATTACAACTGATCCACGGAGGTCACCGCCCTCCCTCCTTCATTTGATTGGAAATTAAAATTGACTCACTTCTACTCTAGGAATGCAAAATGAAAATGGAAAGTGGCAAGGAGCTCCATCCTCTCTAGGGTCCTATATATAAGCCCAAACAAAAGGCTAAATGACTACTATACCCCTAAGGGCTAATACATTGAAAACAGTAAAGGTAGGATAGCAGGGTCTGATGTAGCCTGTCGCATCGACCCATCCGTCTTCAACTTGCCTCCGACGCAACCTCCGCGATGGTGCTACGTGCACCACCCGCCGTTGCGCCTCCGCCAGTCTTCAGGGCAGACTGGAAAACCCTATCCAGACTTGCTTCCACGCCAAGCAAGCCGCTAGATCTCGATGCGTGTCCCGCGCCAACCTCCTTCCATCGGTTTTGTGGCGCAACCGACAAACTGAAGCCCACTTAATTTTGAGGCCCAAACCAAGAAACCATCACGGTGATTTTGAGGCCCAAATCACCAAACTAGAGTTGCCGGTTTTGAGGCCCAAACCGAAAAACCCTCCATCACCTTGGTTTTCAGGCTCAACCAAGAAACCCACCACCGGTTTTGAGGCAAATCCGAGAAACCCTTCACCACCTTGGTTTTGAGGCTCAACCAAGAACCGACCACTGGTTTTGAGGCCAAACCGGGAGAAACCGTCGCTACCAGTTTTGAGGTCAAACTGGAGAAAACCATCACCACTGGTTTTGAGGGCAAACCAGAGAAAACCGTCTGAGTGGTTTTGAGGCCAAACCACTCACAAACCGTCGCCATCGGTTTTGAGCTCCAAACCGATCAGAAACCATCGACCTTGGTTTTAAGGCTCAACCAAGAAACCTGCATTCCTCGTCTCCACGTACACGGTGCAGACCGCACATGGCGCCACCCGACCTCTCGACTGCCCGGCCACTGAGTACCCGACCTGTGCGACCATCCCCGGTCCTCTGCACCAGGTCTCCTACTCCTGTCACGATCCTCATTGCTGCACGCCATGCCGCACCTGCCACCTGCACACCATGAGACAAGCAAACATGATTCTCCCAATGAAACAAAGGTAAAAGAAAAACAAAACAAAATTGTCCCGGATTCGAATTCAAACCTCACCAAGTCAATGACTCATCACAATCAAACCAAGGAATGGACCACTTGGTTTCTCAAAGTTGCATCCCTTGCATGAGAACCTTCAGCAGCTGTGGCAAGATGGGTTGATCGAGATGCACCTCCTGCGAACATTTTTCAGCCGCCGAATCTAACCGCTCCGGAGAAGGAGGACCAAGATGTGGATGTATCCAGGACTAAGCTGCCCCGACCACCCCACCTCTGAGGAATTGAGTGTGGTGGAAGTGGAAGCCTGGATCCATAAGGTCTTAGACCTTGGGGTCAATCCGACCCCCAGTGCCTGCCCCGTCCCCTTATGGAGAGGGATCGCTAGTGTCATGGTTAGTACTTTAGACCCTGTTTCAGTGGCTTTTGTTATTCTATCTTTTCACTGCACTTGCGATCTTAAGTAGGGTCTTGGGGGCAGCCACGGTGAATCATAGGATGCCGACCCACCCATAGATGTCATAGGACCAGAGGCGAGACATGCCTCTAGTGAGGAAACGTGGGCGTGAGAGGAGAGAGAGAGATTAGCACATTGCCAGACTGGCAGTGAAAAGGTGAGGGATGGGGGCCTCTTCTAGATCTGCATCCTCCGGTGAGGGAGAGGTGGAACGGGGGGCAACTCTGGCCCCCGTCTCCCCCACATACAACTCCTTCCCCACATCGAGATGTGGCTCCCCTGCAGATGGGGTCTTCGCCCAGCGAACGCTGACTGAAGCACCCCCAAGCCGAGGGTGGGCCGCTCACCGATTCGTCCGGGCAGCTTCTTCCTCCATCGGTACCTTCTGACCGTGAGGGGGAGAGGGATCCCTTCTCACCCTGAGGTTTAGCAGGCCCTGGAGACTCTGGTTGTGGCCTCCTCATGAAGTTTTGGGGAACCTGGACCTCCCCTCTAGAAGGTCCGCACCAAGGGATGTCTGTCGCTGTCTACCCGGTATACGCATGTGGGATGTTGTATGCTGTTGATGTAACTTATCAATTTTTGTACTTGAGCTCAGAATTCGATGGTCTTTGACCAAGAAGCGTATATTGAGGACTCTGAACTTTCATCGATCAGTTCCCCGACCATCACTCGCAACGTCCTCATCTCCAAGCGAGACAGTGTGCGTGGATGTTTTGAGGGTGGCTTATGCAGAAGAAACGGCGCCGAGGGTGCCGGTGCGGGAGATGATGGTGGAGGCACCTGCCCTAACGGGGGCGGCAGGTGCCAACATGTCACCATGCACCGATGGTGATGACATGAATGGGGTGGAGCCTCGGCCTGAAGATGCACCCAGTCGGGTAGCCTTAACTCCTGGGACTTCGAAAGGACCTGGCTTCAGCATGTCGTAGGAGGTCGCTTTGGATGATGTAACATCCGTTCATGTGTCCTTCAACATTGTGGACCTGGGAACCGTGGAGCAGGTGCTACTGGGATACCCCCGAGTGCCACTTCTGCCCGCTAGCTGGGGGCAAGTGGTGGGGGTGCAGAGTGGACATGTTCACGGGTCACGACCATGTGCTGACTACTGAAGGAGACGCTGACCATGGTTGGTTGGGATGTTCTACAACTGACCCGGGTCAGTCCCTAGATGGAAGGAAGAAGTTGCTTTACCCGATTTTTCCATATCCTCCCTTTGCTACCTAATGCCCTCCTTTTTCTAACTCTACGTGTAGCGCCTAGCCCAGGACGCGACTGAGGTGGCTGGGCATTGGGAGGAGGTGACTCGAGCGTAGGCGACTGCCGTAATAGAGGGGGCATGCGCTACCCAGGCAGGGAGGATGGCCCAGGAGAGGGGTGTCCCGCTGGCGATTGCCCGTGGTGAAGCGAGTGAGGCATCCCAAAGTTTCTCCGCTCTAGAAGGCGAGCTCGTGGCTGTGCGTCGAGCTCAGGACGCGGCCACCGAGAATATTCTGAGCCTGGCGGCCAAATAGCGACGGGTAGCGGTAGAGGAACAGTGCAATCACCTGGTTCACGAGCTTACTCTTCTAAGCCTCAGTGATTTTGAGCTGTGTATCTCCATAACTGGTGTTCCACCGTAGGCCCCCTACATGAGGGAATGCATTTTGCGGCGGCCCAACATACTGAGGTGGCCACGCGGTTATCCGCGCTTTGGGTGGCGTTGTCTCTGGCTGCCCAGTCCATACTCGGGCTCTTGCTTGTTGATTCTTTCTGAGCGGGTGTTGTGGGAGAGATGGTCGCCAAGTTTCGGGAGCAAGCAGAGTGCTGCTCGCATCTCCAAACTTCTAGCTCGAAGGTCTACGACCTTGTTCTTTGGCCGATAGATGGCCGAGTCCATATGGTTGCTCATCTAGAGAAGGCTGCCAGGCGACTTCGGGTGATGTGAGACGAGCATGAAGCTCTTTGGAGTTCAACCACCCAGGTTCAGGGCTCAGTGCTGGGAAGGTCTGATGAGACCCCTTTGCTGGCGGTGGTGTTGTCCCCGTCCGTAGAGCTGATCGAAGGTCGCATTAATGCAGTGGGCATCAACAGGGTCCATTTGGGGGCCCGACTGGCGCTGACCGCTGTCTTTTTGCACTTGCCCAAGCTGGAGTCTGAGTTGGAGCTACTGGGGTCTGGGTACAACGCTAACCCGACGAAGGATGAGATGGGACCCTTTTGGACCTGAACCTACCAGGCTTTGGAATCGCTATCATTGAGGGTTCCTTCATCAGCTACTCGTAGCCCTCCCAACAGCGACGGAGAGGAGTAGTGATGATAGCTTGAATGCCTCTTTCTTTATTTTTTTGTCCTTTCCCTGTAGGCTATGAGACTCAAATTAATGAGTGTTGTATACAATTTGGAAACGATTTGACCATGCATCGTACTCTTTCTTCCTCAGAGAAAAGAAATGAATGTGGCTCCCCATTGTGTAGGGGCCGTAACCAATCATCGATCAATGGATCGTATTCCTAGTAGCCCCCGACTGCTAGGGTATGGTCGGGGATGCTTGACCATACTGTGGTGCTTGGTCTCTTATGAAGTCTATACAAATATAGGGAGGCATGCACTACTGTGGGAAATATGGGTGGATTTTCCTTATCTAATTCACATTTTCTACGTTGAAGAAATTGCATCATAGATTTCTTTGGAGAAAACATCCAGAGGGAAGTTGTGGGCCGTGCATTTTCTTTTGGCGCCATCGAGTCATGGAGTCGTGGGTGCGCTCGTCCGCCTTCTCTGTGAGTCGAGGCGCGTGAGGTTAGTGCATGTGGCTGATCAGTGGGCCAAGCCCCCATTGTTAGTGAGGGTGGCGCCAGTTGCTGGTGGTAGATGACTGTTCATGATTTTGGACCTGCCACACATGATCCTGTGCGTGGTTCGTGAATGGCCACTGCTTCACCTCCCTGATGGTATAAGTTGCAGAGTACCGGGCATCGATTCTCTTATCTGGCCCTTTCATAATCTTCTCCGCGTAGGAACAACAGTGCCCTTCCCCGTCGAATCCTCCCGTGTTCAAAATGGCATCGGTGAAGTCACATTCGGCTAAAGATGAAGGTTATCGGAAGACATAAATGGATGAGTTAGAGAGTCGTTCGACATTGGTTCAAATTATGAATATAAGAATTTAAAGGCACAAATATGTGTCTTACTGTCGGTGGTGAAGAAGAAGGTCGTTGCGACATCGGTGTCGCCCACTTAGGCATTCCCCATAGTGGGGCTTGCCCTCCAAGTGGAGGTGCCCATGGTGACAGCCAATATCCTTGGCTTGAAGGTGGGGGAGGAGTGCTGGAACTCTGGTTTGGGTGCCCGGCTGGAGGCGGTGGCAGCCAGTATTCAGTTGAAGGTGGCGGTGGCGGCCATGTCGAAGTCTGTCTGGCTGTGGGAGACCCTCCCCATGGCATCATGGGTGTTGGACCCGTATGAGAACAATGTAACACGAAAGTTTGAATCATGTGTAAGAATTTGAATTCTGAATTGAAAAAAGAAGATAATTGTACATGTGATCCATCAAAGCATGGGGTCGAGGGATGGCCTGGTGCGGTAGGACGCAGACCGTATGGGGAGAGGACTGCGGAAATTATGTTAATCATTTGTCATTAAATTGAATTGGACAAACTGAGCATATTGAGACTCTTAGGTGCAGCATCAACCAAATGTGGTCCTGGCTTTGCATGAGGTTTTGGATCAAATCCTCCTGACATTTGTATCTTTCCTCCACTGCGCTATCGCTGGCTGCATGAGAAGAATGAGTGTATGAAGGAGTGGAGGTAGTATGCCATCGGGCATAACTACCATTGTCCACAACCCTGTCACCCAAAGCAAGCCGGCAATAAACTTAAGTGTTCTGAACTGACAATAGTTAACGAAAAACAATTGATATCTTGACATACCTTCGATGGGGGGGGGGGGGGGCTCTGCCCGCAACATACGCAACGTCGACGTTGAAGGGCACTGAACTCAAGTCTTCTAGCTCAGGCCCATGGATGTTCTTTAGCTCCTTTGTATATCGTTCTTATAGAATATCGAGTAAATATAGATATATAACAAATTATGCATAACACTTAAAATTGTTTTATCAGCTTCTCAGTCGTGTCCCCATCACCTTAGTGTGCATGTAATGAGGATCGACCCCACTACTTTTCTTCTGCAACATAGAATCCAACGTTAGAAACAAGTTAATAGGAAAAACTTACGGAAAGAGAGAAAGAGTATCATACCAACCTGTAGATCTTATGGACGTGACCACCCGCCCCATAGTGGTGCACCGATGCCTTGCTCCATCGGTTGTGTTGGTTTCGCTCTGAGAGGGCTCTAAACTCCACGGACGCCCACCACTTGCACATCGTGTCCTAGGCCTCTGGATCATTGATGAGCCAATCGTCCATCCCTTGAAGCTACTGCTCCTTGGTCAAGTAGATATCCTATGCCTGGCTAGGCTTTATCAGCTGCTTTAGCACCTATGAGCAGTACAACAAATGTTGTTATAAGATAATAATTTGCCATTAATTACAACAAATGCTTTAGCACATGCGAGTAGTACAAGGCGATGATACAAGGCGGGCGTGTTTGACAGTGACCTTTAACACTTTATGCGCAGCCTTGTTGAAGGCAATGTTAGCGATTTCTTCGCTAATGCCTTCCACCAAATGAAAATATTCATGTGTGCAAGAGAGAATTAAAATTGCGCAACAAAGCAAGAAACAATTAAAATTTAAAAATGTAGCTAGTAGATTCACACAGAACATCTTCGCCACCGCATCCTAAAATGTGCCCTGGTCTAGGATCATGCAGCTACTCATCGGCCGCCTGCTGTACCCACACCTGGGTACAGTAGATGACAGACCATACCTAGATCTTGGTTGACACAGGTACGGTGTCCGAGCCCATCCCAGTTGACGTCCTCCTAGCTCTCACCAACCGGCCTTATAACAATCTAGTTCTCATAGCTCTTGGCAGGTGGAGCAAGAAGAGGGCATCACAACCTGCAAAATTTGAGTTAGTTACTTTATATAAAAAATCATCCAAAGAGAATTAAAATTTAACTAACATGTAGTTGACCTGTG
>VSTD030004191.1:0-10432 GCA_008808055.3 Sporobolus alterniflorus
GTAAGTTATAGTAAAACATAACATAATTCATTAATAAACATTATGTCATTAAATTTCTACATGAAGACTGTCATGAACAAGCGGTTACTCATATCTGAGAGTCACAGCGATTCGAATCGATGTACACCCTGCAGTGGAAAACCTGATCAACACTACATGTATGCTTTCCACGCCATTCCACATACGTACTCCATATGCTTCCTGCGGGTAGTCCCCGTATGTGGCAACCTTTCACGAGTTATCGATAGAGTTGAGCAGGGCCACTGCTCCTGAGAAAAAGGGTCCCTGATACAATCCACAGCACGCCAGCTGACCGATCTGTAGGTTTGTACCCGATTTCTCTCCCGAGCCAACTTTAAAACAGTGGGTGCAAAGCCAAGCATCTGTTGACGGCAGACTATTAGACTTACTAGGCTCATATCACCAACACGCGATCGGTATGTTTAATACTTGCTCACGGGGGTCAACCCATCGGTCCTTAACTGACACAGGCAGGTGCTACAGCCTTGGAGGTGTCAGCTTTCCACAAACCACTCCCCGACTTTCCCAACCAGCTGTCTCCCCTTTCTACCTAAGGGCTCCACCCAGTCTCAGGTTATCCAAGTTCTACCAACTAAACCAGAGTTTGAGTTTAAAGGGACCTATGACCGTCACGTAGTCTTTCGGCCACTCGGTCATCTACCATAACCTACATCTATGCCTAGCCATAGCTAACGACTTATCTCTATCATTAGGATTCACAAGGATAGATCAGAAGGTCACATAGTGCAACTAGGGCATCAATTCAACTCATATAACCTAATGCACATCCAAGAATCATAAACAATATATAAAGATAAACCAAACTCAAGGAGGGTGGTTAGATGCACTGGGGCTTGCCTTGATCACAACAATGGTAGCATCATCGCAACTTGTCACTTGTGAACCACCATACTCCTTGGACTTGCTTCCCTTAGATCTCGGGTTCTAGCTCCGCGTGATCTAGCGCATATGCAAATGACGGACACAATTAACTAGTGCAATGCATGGGATGCAAAGTGCAATATGATGCATGAGCATGAGCATCTTAACAATACTAACCCTTACAAGCTATTTTACTAAATTGCCCCTACAATTTTTAATACTTTAGCAATTTAACTATGGCTTAAAAATTAATAACATGCATGATATGAGTCTAAACATATTGCATGATTTTATACAGGTTGCATACAGTATTAGGAAGCTCTACACCAATAATTATTTTTTTCCTAAGCATATTCTATTTATTATCATTTATTTACTGCTGGACTAGAAATTAAATCATACTAATTAATCTATGCAGGAAACAAATATGTGGAATTGTATACATGCTACTGAGCCTGAAGTGTACATGTATGCAAGGTTTGAATACTTAGATATTTATAGATTTTTGTAATTAATTACTTCAAGATATGATTTATTGCAATCTTCTACAAGGAAATAATACTTAAAACAGGATTTGATCAATCCTATTGCAAAGATCTACTCACAAGGATTTCAAGAAATTTTATTTCATATTTTTATGAGTTTTATTTCATTTTCTATGCATTTTAGAATTTTAAATGAATTTCTAGAAAAAAATTAATCGAAAAGGAATTCAAAAAATGGGAAACCGCCCATGCAGTATCGGCCCAAGTTTTGACCCAAGGCCACAGGCCTAACGCGCGCGGCGGCCTGGCTCGCGCTACCGGCCATAATGCCGAGTGGGCCTGTGCATGTGGCCCAGCCACAGCCCGAGTGGCCTGACCACCAAGCGTGGAGTGGCGCACGCAGCACCCGTGGTCACCACGCGGTGGCCACGCGCGCGGCGGCATGGTGGTGCGGCCGACGCCGACAGAGGAGAGGCCCAAACGCAGCAATGTCTTCAAGGAGAGCATCATGGTGAGGAGGGGTAACCGTCGGACAAGGAGACAAGGCGAGGGCTCACCCAAAACAGCGACGCGCCGATTGAGCAGTGGGAGCTGCACGATGCGGTTGCATTCGATGGCGGTGGAGGCACGTGGTCACTGGCGGCATGCTCCGATGAGTCCTACGGATGGAGAGGAAAGGGGTGGGTAAGGCGAGGTCCAGTCGGGGAGGAAAAAGGGCAGCGCGGGTGAAGCTCACCGAGAGGGGGGGGAATGGTGGCGGCGGCTTTGGTGTCCCGGCGATGGGGCGGCTCCGGTGGTTGGCAGCGACCTGTGAGGGTCCCTATAGCCCGAGGAAGGATAAGGGACTGAGGAGGGACCGGCCAAGTACCAACTCCGCACCATACTCTTGCTGACCCATCTTTGCTATGACGTACAACCTACCACCATCTCTTTGTATGAAATTTGAGTTCATGTTCCTTTGTCTCATCGTACCTGGTCCAGAAGCTCCTGGTCCACGAATAAATGTGATGTTGAAATCGTTGATTGAAGAGTTGAAATAGTTGTGGATAGGCATTGAAGCATATGATTGTTACAAGACGCAAAAATTTAACCTTCCAGCCACGTACTTGTGGTCGGTCCTTGATTTCAAGGCATGCAACATTTTTCTTGTTGGAGCATTCATGGAGAATTGACATGTCTGATATGTATTTTAGATACAGATTATTTCCGTCTAACACATGGAGGCAAGATCAGCTATTTCGATTGTCATAGACGCTGGTTGCCTTGGAAGCATAAGTTCAGATAAGAGCAGAACGCATTCCGGAAGGACACTATTGTCACAAAGGAACTGCCAAAGCATCTAAGTGGCGTACAAATTGTTGATATGCTGGATAAATTGATGCTGGATCCTGAAAGGCCTAGGTATTTTGAAGGTTACATTAAGACGCACAATTGGACTCATAAATGTGCACTGTGGGAGCTTCCGTGCATGTCGGTGTTGATTCTAATGCACAACATTGATGCCATGCACCAGGAACGTAACATGGATGAATGCATCATAAGCACATGCATGGGTTTCCCGGGCAAAACAAAAGACGACATGAAGGCTCGACAGGATTTGGCAGAGTGTTGTAATCATCCATCTCATGAGCTCAAAGAAATTGGTGGTAAGCCACACGCTTCATTCTGTCTTAAATCTTAACAAAGGAAAGAAGTCATGCGGTGGATGAAGGGGTTGAAATTTCTCGATGGCTACGCTGCTGGCTTGAGACGATTCATGAATATGACGACAGGGAAGCTAATTTGGTTGAAGTGTCATGATTACCACATAATCATAGAAAGACTCCTGTCTATTATGTTTCGGGGCTATTTTGATGATGTCGTGTGGATGGTGATAGCAGAGCTAAGCTATTTTTATAGATAGCTATGTGCTAAAGAAATCACGATAGAGATGATGCAGAAGTTGGAGAAGGAGATACCAGTGCTTCTATGCAAGATGGAGAAAAAATTTCCTCCCAGGATTTTCAATCCAATGCAGCATCTCCTTATACATCTTCCATATGAAGTTAAAGTGGGTGGTCCTGTTTAGTATAGATGGATGTATCACATTGAAAGAGCCCTTAGATATGTTAAACCAATGGTTGGCAATAGGGCAAGGGTTGAAGGGTGCATTACCGAAGTATTTACGCTTAAGGAGGTAGCATACTTCTCAAGTGTTTACTTTGCAAAGGAACACAATGTCAATGCTCCAACGATGCGGTACAATGTGGATGAAGAACCTCCTTATAGCGACCTATCCATTTTTGCATCGAGAGGCACAACTATTGGTAGTAGCACGAGTTACTATTCTACCTCAGAAGAAAGGAAGGCTGCCTTGCTATACATGTATGCTAACATCGATGGGATGGACAAATATTTTTAGTAAGTGTTTGTTGTACATCTGTGTTAATCAACATGCTTTTAGCTTGTTTCATAAAATATGAATCTAATTTTTTTGCCGTACAGTGAGTTTCACAAGCAAAATTAGAAACTTAGGCGTCAACCTACGAGCAATCAAGTAGAAGTGATGCGACGAGATGGAAAAAATGAGGGGCCTAATTTTCTCTCCAGGTTTTGAGATTATGTAAAAATCTCTTATCATATTACTAAATATCCTTATAACTTCATTTTTTATAGTGTGTGAAGGTTGTCGACGTCCATCCTGACTTGCGACAGCTAGCTTACGGATTGGTAAAAGTTAGAAGCTATGGTCGCTATGACGTCAATGATTTCTGATTTGTTCAACTGCATTCGACGCTCTTCGTCCTCTTGTGGCAACTACTAATAGTGCAGTTGTGACGAGGGCAATCAATGCTGAAGGGCAAGAAACTAACTATTATGGGATCATTAACAAAATCCTTGAGTTTAGTTTTGCCTGGAATAAGGAACTTAAAGTAATCTTCTTTGATTGTGATTGGTTTGACAGTAATAATGGAACTCGACAAAACCAGTTCGACATGGTGGAAGTCAAACACAATGAACGACTATGAGGATATGACACATTCATCCTCGCACACCAGGTCGAACAAGTGTATTATATGTCTTATTCATATGAAAAGTTGAATGCATGGTGGGTAGTACACAAGGTGAAACCCCGTGAACAGTTACATATTCCAGGCGATGCTGGGTATCATGATACTCCGATGTTGGATGATGATGTTGATGAAGTTTCTCAAGAAGAAGAGTTGCCACCGCCTTTCATCGTTGATCCTGGTGCAGGACTCGATGACTTAGTGGGAGATGCTAATGACTTAGAGATGCCTATTGTTGTGAAGCAAAAACAAAAACCAATAAAGAAAAAAGTTCGGTTGCCTAGATTATGGACTAAACTACCAGATCATGATGCTGATGAATTTTGAAACTATCTACATGTATTACTTTTAATCATAACTTCTTTCATTTCATTTTTTTGCAAATATTGTACTAACCACTTATTCTTTGAAACAGGATGCCAAAACGCTAGGGTAAGTGGGTCAGATAGACCGTGAAGGGCTTCCTTAGTGGGGTGAGGAAGATGGTCCACCCACGCGAGAACGAGACCTTTTTGCTGGGAGTTCTTCTAGCAAGAGCAGACAGAGTCAACTGTTGAGCCACGTCAAGGCAGAGGGCTCGAGTCAGTAGAGGCGACTAGTGTCAGAGGTATTTCATAATATATTTACATAAATTTTTTTATACGGATTCTATATCTTATGACTTGTATAATTTTGCTAGACGACTCAGGGTTGGTTGAGGACCAGCATCGTGCAGCTCAGCACCCGTCTGGTTCGAGTGAGGACCCCTCTAGACACGAGACAAAGTTCACTGAGGACCCCTCTGGACACGAGATGAAGTTCGCTGAGGACCCGCCTGAGGTGCCACGAAGGCGGTGGACTAGGAAGAGCCACTACGTCGCTCCTCCTCCGATCCCTACAAATCCAAAGTCTCGACCGATTATTAAACCAGTCAGTGAGAGGTAATCATTTTCTATATTCTCAATCTATAATGGTTATTCATGCTAATACTAACTGTTGTACACATTTGTCTTGCTTGCAGCTCATGGGAGGACACCACGTTTTGGGCCACATGCCATCAAAGGCAAGTCAATGCTGTCTTAGGTAACCATGTCCGTATGCACTACCCTAGCAAGGTCACTACGAGCGATGACACCATCTCTCCTACCCTAGCGAGTTCACTATGAGCGATGGCACCATCTCTCCTGCCACTTGTTGGGATGACTACGCTCTTGCACCCGATGCGATGTATGGGACCATTAAGGGGGTGGTGTGGAGTGACTTCTGGCTAAGCTTTTCGATCATCCTTTTTTAAAGTTTTGTCCATGACGCACCTGACTTTGCTATTGTTTGATTTTAAAATTACAGAGATGATTCCGCTTGCAAAGCGAAGACATGTGGGACCACATGAAGAGTGTGTTTGAGAAGAGTGCTCACAAGCTTGTGAGTCAATCTATATCAAATGGATGGATTCGCGTATCGAACGAGTACTTGGAGACGATCGAGGGGCAGCAACTGGGCTCGTTCCCCAATGGTTCAGATACGTATCTGACTGAAGAACAATATGCGATGGTAAAACATGTTGGTCTAAATTTTCTTATTTGCTTACTTTGTTTCTGTTATTTCTAATGTATAATTAAATGTGTGCAGTTATCTATTGCTTGGTTGAAGGACCGCCCTAAAGCCTATCGGGCTCTTTATAAGTTATGAGCCAGCGAAGAATTCATCACTAAGTTCATGAGGGCCTGAGAGTGGAGAGGAACAGGCGGACCACCTGGGCACACGTATGGCCCTGATGGGCACATACATACCGGTCAACGGATGGTAAGGAAAATAGTTACTAAAAACGTATTCACACTTTGTTTTTTCTTACTAACTCATACCCATAGGAGCGTGCAAGTGGTCAACGGCCTCCAGAAATGAAAGTGTGGAAGAGGGGTTATAGGGGAAGTGACCCTTCAAACCCTGACAAGTTGAGCAATCCAGTGGCAGAAGCTCGATTGGTGAGTTATTGATAAACTTTTGTTACATTTTCACTATTATCGGTGTTGTCACGTTTACAATTTACTTCTCCTTGTCGGAAAAGTATAAGGAAGAAGTGGTCAAAAAATACGGCGAAGACTTCAACTATGAGGAGGAGCCCATTGACGGTCGGGCCATCTATGACAGCGGAGGTAGAAAAGCACATGGACGGTGAGATCGATGTATTGTTTTGTTTAACTTTGTGAATGCGAGATACGGTACCTCTTACTACTGTTGATTGCTTTTTTAAAGGTTTGCTCTGTTCGATGGGGTGCTGGACTCCAGGGAGGCATTGCCACTGAGGTGAAGTTCATCATCCACGTCTTCTAGTCTTACGCCTTGTATATCTCAGATACACTTAAACTATGAGTCGATGCAAAATGAGCTTAGATCGACGCAAGACGTGTTGGTGGCAGAACAAGAAGATCATAGAGAGACATGAGAGTTGGTGAATGCCTTCAACGCACACATACAAGCGTTTATGGCGGTAAGGAATAAGAATATATTCATAGCTTTCTTAATATTTAGTGACATATATGTGTGCTTTATACTTTTTACATTGTAGGCCATGGTCCAGCGTATCCCGAATGCAGGTGATATTATTGTTCCTACTTGGCAGCCGCCACCATCAAGGAGTAGGCCAGTCCCGTAATGGTCACCATGGCCATTGTCAGGGTCATCGGTGGCTCAGGTTAGCTACAATCTTATTTTAAACTTAGCCAAACCTAGCTAACTTTAGCTTAATGTAGCCAAATTTAACTAAGGTTAGCCAAACTTAGCTAAAATTAGCCAAATTTGCTAAAATCAGCTAATTTCATTCATACTAAAGGCAGACTTGTTCAAATCGTGATAACTTTCCTTATCCTTGATATTTGGTGCCACTCCTTCATCAAACTTATCGGCGCTGGGGGAAAATGCACAACATGTTTACTTTCTAAACTTTTTACTTTACTTTGTACCTTTCCATCTACTCTTTTACTCATCCTATATCCTTCACAGGTGCCTTTGGATGACCCGACAAATGACTTCGTCCACAACCTTTTCAATACCTCTGGAGGAGGCTCAACCGGCGGCGATCCTTGGTACAACTCCGAAGGAGGAGGCTCGACTAACGGCGATCCTTGGTACTACTAAGTGTCGATGTTTGCATGTGTTCACTTTGGACTTGTGATCTTGTCTATGTTGGATATTGTGATCATGTCTGTCTATGAACTTGGTACTACTAAGTTAACTTATGTTGGATATTGTGATCTTTGAATGAATGTGTTGGATCTGGATGCGTATATGGATATACTGTATATTATGTGTGTAATGTGTAGGTTTTCTAATTCCAGTCGTGCTAGTTATATTATTTTTATGCCATTTTTACAGCACAAGATAACTTACAATGGCTGGGTGGGCCATTGTAAGTTAGCCACCCATATCTACATCGGCCTGGCCCAGCCGTCGTAGATAAGAGAGGCTAACTTACGACGGCCCATGCCAACAGACCGGGGGGGGGGGGCTAACCTATGATGCCCCCCTGAGCCATCGTAGATTAGGCTAACTTACGACAGGGCTGTCGTAAGTTAGCCTAATCTACGATGTAGGCCCTACGACGGCTAAAACCGTCTTAAATAAGGGAAACCCATCGTAGGTTTGGAACCTACAATGGCTTAACCCTTATCTACAACGGTTATGGCCGTTGTAGATTCAACATTTTTCTGTAGTGGGAGACAAAGTCTTCTGCAAAAGCCAATGGAGCAAAAAAACAATTTGAATCTTTCAACTTTAGATAGTTTGTACTCATCATTCTCATACATGAAGTGCATCTGATTGTGTTTTATCACATGATCATCATGTAGCTTCTTGGGGTAATGGGTGTGATCCTGAAGACCATGAATAGCAGTGAATCTCACCAAACTAACAGAGTAAATCTCACCCTCTGTCATCCAAAAAAGCTTGCTGCTCTTTTCATCTAAGTACAGAGTAGAGCAGAATTGGAGAAGAGGAAGAACAAATTCGAAGGGGAGCGGACCTATCTGATGATGGGAAGAGTCCCCCTCATGGACCTTGCAAGTTGGCAGGAGGAGAGAGGAGATCGTCGGGGAGTCATCTGGGTCACCGCCGATGGGGGGGGGAGAAAAATAAACAATGGAGTGGATGTGTATTCAGGGTCACGCCTTATAGAGCCGAACCTAATATCTCAGACATGTCTCACGAATGGATCGGACATGTCCGATAGTCTGAGACTTTGATAATTTATCTTAAAAGTAGAGCTGCATATAACATCCGTCGTCATCCATATTTTGTAACTTTAAAATTTCACAGGTGCGTATCGCAAGTGCCCAGTTACTAGTGCCTTCCAAATATTGAGCCATGGAAGAATCTTGTTATGTTCAGACTTACAAAGGTCTCAAAGCCTTCAGATATCTAAAACAGTCAAAGTGTGTACTTCATTTTCCATTAAATAAAATGAGACTTTGTTGGAACTACCTTTGACCTGGAATTCAAAGATATCTAAAACAGTCAAAGTGTGTATTTATGATTAAGATAAAAGAAAGATTTGCCTTTTGTCTAGTGTTATTCTAGGGTTCTAGGCATGGATGATAGCAATTAGTGAGGATGCCATTAACGAAATACAAACAAATGATAAAAGCAGTAGTATTTCACAAGGCTTCACTTTAATGTTAGCTCTCTATATAACCAAAACATGGCCAAACTGGGAATATATGACCAGGACAGTTAAACTTATGACAGGGACTGGATTGTTCAGGATTCATACCTTTGTGTGCTGTTTGAAAAGGTCATAGATTTGGTATCAAGAAAGTCTTGCACCAACTTCATAGCATGAATCACACTGCACTTGATATGTTGATATATATTAATTTGAGGTAGGGATCAATAGGATTTTCGAACTTGTTAGATCATCATTGCATACATCTTGGTGTTCACAATTTTTTTGGAAACTCCGTATCTGCGCTAAGGTAATGGTACCGATGAATATCTATGCAAAAAACCCTGACTTGGTGACTAAAATTTATGGCTCCATAAACTTGTATTACATAGGAATATTATTGGAAAATACTGCATCTGCTGCTTGTTGCGTTTTTTTAAGATAGAGGTGCCCCGGAACCCGGCTTTCGTTGGAAGCCTTTTATGGAGCTTGGTGTGAGAGCGGGGGCTCGATCCCTGCCGTAGACTAAGCATGCCCATGTGCTACTTGTTGCGTTTAGAATGATCATATTATATTAACTTTTTGGGTGTCATCGTCGCTATCCCTAAGAACATCGCATTAACATTACCCTAACTGATCATGATTCTATTAACAAAAGACAATATTTAATATGTAATGGGCTTCAAGGATACTCCAAAATTTTGTAGTCAATCACTCACAGGCAACCATGTAAATTTATAGTTTGACATTCCTCCTTTCAATATACATCGTTAGAAAACCTCATCTATTGTCTATTTGGTTTATCTAATATGTTGTAAACTTACTAAAATGCTACAATATGGAGAATTAATGGAAAACATCTATGTTTTCAGCAAATTATTTTTTATTAATTTTCACCAAAAACAATGGGTTTCATCTCTAACCTACCCAACTTTGCTTGGGACTAGAAGATTTGGCTGTTGTTGTTCAACAAATATAATGGATTGACGTGCTCATATGCCATCATATGTATATATATGCCTACCTAATTCTCATGCAACTGAAAGGAAAGCAAGCTCCTAACTGCATTTAAATGGAAAAATAAGGAAACTGATTTGATGTCAAACGTGAGAACGTGGGTACCCAAGAAGCTAAGTTTAGATCCTGCATATCTCTGCATAATATCTAGAAATTTTGACAAATTATGGGTAAATTTTGGACTAAGACGTTGTCTACCCATCTCATATACCTCCAGTTCTACAAACTAGTTGTTAACCCTGCGCGGTGCTGCGACATATTTTACTAAGATTTATAAAAATATTATTTAATATAGCATATGACATATAAATATGTACCAAGATGTGCATGTATATTATTTC
>VSTD030004192.1:0-10431 GCA_008808055.3 Sporobolus alterniflorus
GATCTGGTATATATATTATCATTTGTCCTATCACACTTCTCTAATTTTTTTATTATCTATAAATTCGATGAAAAATTATATAAATAATAATTATTTTAAATACTTATAATTTTTTTAACATGTACACATCATTATCTGCCACATCAACTTACTCTAATTATTTATTATCTATAAATTAAAAAAATATATAGATAATAATTATTTTAAAATCTCATATACCAACTAGTAGCTAGTATAGCAGATGCCTCACTTTTATATCCGGATAATTCACAAATGAACAGTCACAAACCTTGTCAGGCAAGGAAAATAAAAGAAATCCAGAAAGGGAAAGCGAGGAAACTTAGGCAATCCTAGCCGTCGAAATCACCCACCCGGCGGCTATATGAGGCAACCACACGATAAACCCTAACTCACATAGCCCCCGAGAACGACTCTTCAACCTTCCCTGCGGCGGCCGCCTTCTCCTCCTCGCGAAACATCTCCCACCTCGCGAAAATGGTAAGACCTGGTCTCCTCTTATCGCCGCTTCCTTCTCCCGATTTCTCCGTCATCTCCGTCGAGTCGAGCTCATCGCGCGCTGACCGCCGGTGTTTTTTTTGGGTGCGTTGCAGAGCCAGGAGGCGGTGAACCCGAAGGCCTACCCGCTGGCGGACGCCCAGCTGACGGTTACGATCCTCGAACTCATCCAGCAGGCTGCCAACTACAAGCAGCTCAAGAAGGGCGCCAACGAAGGTAGTCAACCGATTCCTTCAGCTCGTTTACTGCGTTTTTATGCGAATCTGGGGCCGTGTGGTTGAAATTGCGTGTCTACTTTGTGCGCAGCGACGAAGACCCTGAACAGGGGGATATCGGAGTTCGTGGTGATGGCGGCGGACACGGAGCCACTCGAGATCCTCCTTCATCTGCCCCTGCTAGCTGAGGATAAGGTACTGAGTTTACTTCTCTCTCATTTCCTTATGTTTTGCATATATTTTAAGCTGGTGCTGTGAACTGTGATTATTTGCGCCTTGCACTCTAATGTGATTGTACATAGTGAACTTAGTTTGGAATTTTCTATTGTTTTTGTTTGTTCTGACTTCGTAGTGTATGTGTTGATTGCTCCTCTGAGAATGAAGCAACTGGAGTTTGCTGGTCTTAATGAACTAGTAGTGTATGTGTTTATTGGTTGTACCATTTAGCATATAAGGACTATGCTATTTACTTTACTCTGTGCTAAGCGTACACTTAAAAGTGTGTCCTTTAGTTTGTTCTTATCGGTCCTCTATGAAATCATGTCAGTAGTTGATTGTTCTAGCTATTAAATTATTCTGATGGTGTTTCGAAGTGTTATAAGGTCTATTTATCGATAATTTTGCTGTGCATCTTATAGGGAGCTACTTTTTACCAGATGTTCAGATGTATGGACATTAACTGAATTTTATGTGCCATTTGTCCTGCTTGAAGAACTCTACTATTATCTGTACCATTGGTTACTGATGACATATTTTCACATGCCTTTGCTTGTCTCATGTTTTAATTTCTCTGCTTTGTGCAGAATGTGCCATATGTATTTGTTCCCTCGAAGCAAGCTCTTGGTCGTGCTTGTGGTGTGACAAGGCCAGTCATTGCTTGCTCAGTGACTAGCAATGAAGGTAGCCAGCTCAAAAACTCGATCCAGAGTCTCAAGGTGATTCTACTAGGCTTTAGTATACTTCACTGTTGGAGAGTTCTTCAATTTGATTATATCCTTAATCATTCTTTATCAAATGCAGGATGCTATCGAGAAGCTTCTCATATGATTTATCAAAAGGCTTTTCAGTGTGATGGGCCTCGGAGTTGACACATTTTTCAGAGGCTTGGACTGTTGATGGTGTCTTGTTTACTAGATTTGTGTTTTCTGAACTATGTTTGAGTACCCATGAGTCATTATACTTGCATTATGCTGCGTTATCAGTTCTGTATGTAATTCTCAAGACACGTGTACCAAGGTGCTTAATTTCTCAGGAAATTGGCCGCTTGTAAGTTTAATGACTAAGGATTTGAGAATTGACAGTAGACTTGTTTTATGACCATTTGCAGCACAAAAATATATGAGTACTCCTGGGTCACTAAGGTCATTCAGTGTCTGAATTAGCTAATCTTCTTGAGCAGAGTTTTGTTTTTATACTGTGATAAATTCGAGACGTAAATAAGCCGAACTGTTCATGGCTCAATTTCATGCTGTGGGCTATTGGAGAACTAGTGTATAACCCGCGCTTGCGCGTGATTGGAAAGTATTTATATGTAATCAAATAATAGATTACAATACTAAGTATGGAAGCACAATGTTATAGATAATTTTGAAATTCGGTTTAGGATACTCAACAACTGTGAATGTAATAAAAAAATTCTAGAAGCATACATGAACCCTGAAAAAGCAAGAATACCAGGATAAGTCTAGTACTAACCTAGCAGCCAAGATCCCCTAGGTCCAAAATGCGCTCACCATCCGTAACGACAATAACCTGAATACTCTTCTCTGGCCAAATCCTCAGTACCTCCAAAATCCTCCCTGTAGCAAGAAAAGCACCTCATAATTAAGCCCCTAAGGCTGATATATCATCCATGAATCCAAGCAGGCTCCAAAGACCCGCCATGAAGGACCACCAGGTGGCCCTGTCTTCCACGGAATATCAAATTGGTTGGTGTCTGCAAAATCCAGATTTGCAGTGCAGACTTTTGCTTTCCCAGGTCCTTCTATACGTTCAGTGTACAATCACTGGTCCCTATGAGTGCATCCTGGAGACCTTGTTAGACAATCCATCAACAACGCCTTCTATTTCCTCAGGTATTTCATCATTGTAACAGAGCACCCAAGACATAAAGTGTGGAGTCAATACATGATATATGAATTGAACAAAATATGTTCATTTTGCGTGCAACAAATCAATCAAATATGTTCTTTTTGCACATCCTTTCTTAATGTTGACAGTGCCCAGGCATGCCACCTTGCCTAATTGTAATCAGACGAATTTGGGAAGTTTAGCATTAGTACATCTAGGTGTTTATTTCCATCAACAACAACACATTTGGAAGCACTAATGCTTGCATGTTTGCACTCTTCAGGTAGCTCCGCGAACTCAATCTTGTGGATTTCACGCCATTGTGACCGCCATCTTGTGACCTTGGAGGGCTCACAGTAGTGCAAGCGACAGAATCTGTGGTCCTTGTCTTCAGTATGTTGTTCATTATTATCATTCTTTGATACACCTACTCTTTCCCTGTCATCCACAATACAATATACATGATTTAGCACAACTGAGATCAAACCATGAGGTTGTGCACTTCTGAACTCCAACTATGATGTTTATCTACCTTGGTAAAGAGGCAAGCTTTCTCTGAAGTGGAGAACCTCTTTCACCTTTGCTATAATGCTCTTCAAGGTGCGGAAACTGTCGTTTGAATTGATCAACTCCGCTGCAGTAAGACAATAGAGTTAACAACGGCAATCATAGCCGTTTGAAGAAAAAGTTAAAACAATATCAGGTATACAAAAAATAGTGAGTTTTGTCCAGTTGTAAAACAATATTGTACGGGAATTGATTGAATGCATTCGATGAACAGGAGTGTAAAATAATCAGTCAAGATTTCAATGAACATTCATATTTAAAGGACATTAACTTGAGGGGGGGGGGGGGGAGAAGCAAGTTGGCACCTTGGATAGAGAAAGTTAATCTGTTCTCCACCTTTCATGTACTCCTAGAGCATCTATGGATGGCACTCCAAAATCTGTTTGGATTCAAGTAAATAATCGATTCTCAGGCGAGGTGAATATATTTATTAACCCAAAACTATTTCTCCCTACCTCCCGATATATTTATTAACCCAAAACTATTTTATATATGAAACACTACTTATTTTTATATTTGACATAACATTGGTGGTCACCAATCATAATAAGAAAAGCCTACAATTAATAATAATTATCAGGTTTTCGCAAAAAAAAGAATAATTATCAGGTGAACGAATAACATCTACATGCAAGAGTTCAATGCATCAAATTTATTAACCAACTAAAAACACTGCTTATATCATAGCAGACATGGTTGTTGCCATGACACCGTGATAGATTGTTTGTGAATGAAAAGCGGGCTCAGTCAAAAATAATTTAGCTAGCTGACATATACATACAAAATTTAACTAATTGTGGTCTTGAATTAAAAAAATAATTTGGTCAAGCGGGTCTGGAGAGTTGAAACTTACAACAACCAAATTTTGGCTTCACGTGCATCAAAACAGAAGAACACACTTTGTTATCGCATCAAAACAGAAGAACACACTTTGTTATCGTTGATTCATATGAATGAAAAATGACTCCTCGAAACACTTTGTTTTTCATTCGCAACCACTTTTTCATCCACCATTATTTGTTTTTCATCTACCATTATTTGTTTTTCATCCACAACTCAGCATCGCCAGAGAAGGGATGGAAATTATTAACAAAGAAGACAGTACCTTGCTCCAAATGGATGATCACAACAGCAGTCAGAAAGCAACCAGAGGGAGCACAAAAATACATGCCCTTTTCGATGTTGAAACCTGCAATAACAGCAACAAGAAATGTTAGAGAACATTTTCGAGAACAATGTACCATAAAAATATAGGAAAAGCATGTAGTGAGTACATTTTTAAATATTAAGTAAGATAGGCTACACTTTTTCTTTTGTGCCTACTGTGAACTTCCTTTGCAGTAAGAAATAGTAAGTTAATGCAAAATAAATAAATTAGTAGCTAAGTGCAACTACCTGCAAGTATATTCAGGTCACCGATGGACTCATCCAAATGGGACCATTTGCCGGAGAGAAAGATTAATGTAAGGATCAGACAATATGGCATATGCAGGTCAGGTAAATTTTTGCTCTTCGCTAGATGTCACAAAACGACAGAA
This sequence comes from Sporobolus alterniflorus, assembly GCA_008808055.3. Lineage (NCBI taxonomy): Eukaryota > Viridiplantae > Streptophyta > Magnoliopsida > Poales > Poaceae > Sporobolus > Sporobolus alterniflorus. Next base: position 4,907 of record VSTD030004192.1, read on the forward strand.
TGATAGCTGCTCTATGAAATGAGCTAAAAGGAATTTTGAAAATGAACAACCACCACTATCCTGCGAAGAACAAACCATATTAGCATCAAAATCTCGAACCCTTTTAAACATACTACAGTACGATAGGGTAACTCTGAATTCAGATGGTTCCCACCAGGCACGTCGGTGTATAGTCAATGAGTTCAAAACTACATTCCATGGGAAAAATATATTTGGTTATCACTTGAAAGCAACATCCATACGGAAAAGGACATTTCAGCAAATACCTTGCACTCACCACCAGGATGCCTTACACGTTCCTATGTGACTTTCAACAAATACGTTGCACTCTCCATGCAAGCACATAGACCATCAATCAAACACACGAACAACTACATGACAAACAACAGCAAGTAGCAAGAATGCCAAAGTCCACCACGAACCTTTCTTGACCTTAAGGTCAGCATTGGTGAAGACGGTGGTGTCCCCTATATGACCTCCTTCAAGTGGAAGCAGGGCTTGACCCAGGCCTTGGTTTCAAGTTGCTTCATCCCTGCCTCGATTACCTTGAGCGTGATGTGGTGCAGAGTCGGTCACGCCATCACTTGCTCTTTGGCCTCCACCACAGACACAAACTCCAGCAGTGCTTTCTACACAAGCCCAAGCAGAACCAGATTAGCCAGGGCCTAAATCCTCCCCAAATCAGACCGCATCACACCGTGAATGGAATCAGGGACCCACAGGCCACAATCAGAAGAGGATCAAAACGAGCCGGCAGGGGAGGAGAGGGGAGGGGAAATCCCACCAGGACTGCTCGTCGACGGCGAAGCACGCAAGCCCGTCATCCTGTCTTGGGTTCGGTTGAGCCACGGAAGAGGAGTGGTCGATTTCTCGCAGACCCCTGCTCCTAATGTGCTCGCCGTGGCAGGAGGCCCGGCCCAGGCTCAGCCGCCGGAGGCAGAGGAGGGGGCGGGTGGAGAGAGACAGCGTGAGAGGTGGTTGGTGGAGCCATGTTTCGTCGAGAGAGGAAGCGTACGCAGCAGACTCTTTCTTTTTTGTTTACCCAAGGCACACGCTATATCCAGCGAACGCGAGAAGCATCCAGAATTGAAGGCTGCAGAGGCAGCAAAGCCCGGCGCGTTGTCCATCGATGCAGAATCCAATGGCCGAATTTTTTTAAGCCGACGTGGCCATCTCTGTTGCTCAGACCTTGCACTTGCTTTAGTATATAGAAATTAGCATCAGTTAACTATTAAGGTGCCGACTCTGCCATTAGCTATTTAGCTTGGCTATTGTAAACCGCAACAGCTACTGTTCGGCTCCATTCTTGTTCGCACGATCCAATCGCTCGTTTTCAATTTCACAACAAACGCCATCTGAGGTATATAATCGAGTTGAAACGGAAGTGCAGTCTGAGCCGTTGGCCTGAGCAGCGAATTCTGTGCTGTTTGCGAGCCCGTTATATCGTATTAAAAAAATCAAACAAGAAAAAAGTGTTTTTTGCGTCCGAGTTGAAAATCTCTGTAAATTATCCCATTGTTTCGATGGGAAAAAAATCAAATTTGAGTCATGTTCGTTCGGCACCACAGGTGCCAGGCTGGGCTGGCAACGCGAAGGCCGCGGCCCACGTGCCGGTCCGCGATTGCCGACGCTTCTAGGTCGGTTCCGCGCCGTGGGCCCTACGGACACCGCAAACACGTTTCGTGTGCGGCGGGACTACTCAACCCGATTCCGCGTTTCCCTGCAAGTGGGACCCATCGTAATAGCCAATAAGAGGCCGCCGCTTAACCCAGCCCACCTGCACTGCGCAGGCGCAACACACCGGCCATCGACACGTCTTCCGTCACTGACAAATTATCCCACCATACGTGTGACCCCACCCTGTCAGTTTCGACGAATAAGAATCGAATGCGTAGCCTTGTCCGACCGCAAGTTGCCGCACGACTCGGGCTCCTCGACCCCTGCCTTTAAATAGCGGCTCACGCCCGATCCCTCGACGAGAGTTTCTTTGTTTCGTTCTCCTTTCGCAGCCCTAGAAAATTTCCCCATCCCTCCTTGGCGAAACCCTAGCCGCCACGCAAAATCCAAATCCCGCCGCTCCCGAAACCTTCCGGCGGGAACCCGCCGCGAATCGGTCGTCCTCGAGCGATTCGCGGTCGATTGGGCGTGCCTTGCCGCCAAATCTTTGTTATCCTGCGGGGTTAATCGCGGTCGGGCATCGGCCATGTCGAGGTGCTTCCCCTACCCGCCGCCGGTGTACGTGCGAAACCCAGTGGCTGTGGCCGAGGCGGAGACGACCGCTAAGGTTTGTTGAACCATCGGATTTACACACGCACGTGCCGGATCGTTTGTTCTTGCCTGTCTGGTTTTGATCGGATCTGTTGGTTGTGCGTGTGATTTGGGGGTCGCACGTAACTGATCCTAACTCGTGCGGTGGAGGAAGGGCTCTTGTGTAGCGTAGCCCGTGCTTGGTCACATTGATTGGAAATTTTAATTGAAAAAAGAATAGCGCGTCGAGATTGGCTACCTTCTGACTTTTGATTACTGCTCGTCTTTCGAAATTAAACGAAATCTTTGGTAAGCCTAACCAGAGTGGCAGATGTCGGTTGTGTTTTAGCCAAAAACAATGCTGTGGCTAGGATACTGGTATGCCCAGATTTGCTATGTCCGGATTGAAGGTTGTCCCCCTTTTGGTCGATTACATTTGTAGTCATTCGAGACAAGCTTACTATTGTCTGCAGTACAAGTAAGGTTTCCAAAAAATCGTTTGCCACTAGATGTGGTTACATGTTGATATGTGTGATACATGCACATGTAGGCATTATTCTTGTGTTCTTTTGTGCTGCCACTTTTTTATGCTGTTTCTGTATTCTTTTGCAGTAGTAACAGCATTCGCTTTGACATGAACCTCCAAAAAGTTTTCGAAATTAACATATTCATTGTGTCCAGAGCTCTGGAAAACTGAATTTTCTTCTTTTGTTTTTCTATATCCGGCTTCATGTTTTCTTTCTTTATTTTGGAATTGTTAATTTTAAAAGTTCTGTTAAAGTCACATGCCTCTGTAATCTTGTTGTAGATTGTTCAGAATTGAAAAACGAAGAGGCTTAAAAGCTGAGCCTCAACTGTTTTATTACTTCATTGATGTCCTTTGTTGGTTCATGCATCCATTTGCCTAAATGCCACATTCATTTCTTTGCCTTTTTTTTTGTTGAGTTTGATCATTTTCCTTGTATGTGCCTGGCAATTTAAATCGGCCATTAAGAGTTATTTGAGCCTGTGATATTTGACTAATTCTGGGGTGTCCAGTTTGCGTTCATGATGGACTATGGTATTAGATTCAAAACCTTTGTTAGTTTTTTGTGTTATTTAGAATGGACATTTTTGCAGGATCTAGTACCTTCTGTTGTTGAGAGTAATGTGTTTGATATGATTGTAGTCTGTGACTAACTCTGTGATGAATTGTCAATGATAACTGAACAATTTATGTGTATATGAGGTGTAAGTGTTATCACCTGTGCAAATGCTAAATTTGTTACTTGCTATGTGCCTGTGTAAGAATGAAATTTCATTATGATATTCAAAAACGCTGCATTGCATTCCCGTCGTCTGTTCTAAATCAGAACTGACGATTACTCTGGTGGCTGAAGCTCCAGAAAGAAAGGGGAAAGGCTGAAAAGAAGAAAGAGAGGAGTGACAGGAAAGCTCTCCAGCAGGGTGAAACGTCTAAACACTCAAAGCATAGCCATAAGAAGAGGAAGCATGAAGATATTGGCATTGTTGGGCAGGAGCCCAAAACAGTCTCCAAAGAATCAATTGAGCAGCTGGAGAAAAGTGGACTCACAGAAGAGCATGGAGCCCCCTGTTCTGTCCAAACAGCCCGTGACTCTCCTGAAAGCTCACAGGATAGCAGTAAGAGAAGAAAGATTGTGTTGCCCAGTCCAAGCCAAGCAAAGAATGGTGAGTTCCTGTTTGATTACAATCTCTTTGATTAGCATCCTGATGTTTGATGTTGCAAGAATTGTTGATTGACTCTTGATCTTGTAGGGAACATCCTTCGTATCAAAATTAAAAGGGAGCCAGATTCCCCAAGAGGTGTTCTGGAGAAACCTGTGGTTCCTGAGCAACCTCCAGTCAAACAAATGGGATTGGGTTCATCGTCATCCCAGTTGAGCAAGCTGAACCCAATTCAGCAGCACAATAAAGTGGACCTGAAACCTGTGACTGCTGCACCACAGAGGATCAATGTTGAGCCTCGAGCAATACTAAAACAGTCAACCACACGACTTCCTTCAAAGTTCACACGGAGAGCTGACCCACAGATGGCAAAGTTTGCGCAGCAAAGAGATTCCAAATTGTTTGTGAAGCCACCAGTTGGAAGAATGGATCTTCAACCTGCGAGAGTTGATCCACCACTTGTAAAGATGTCACAAAGAGATCTTCCGAGCAAGGCTGCTCCTGCCAAGGTGCTCCATAGAATCGATCCACAGGTGCCATCTACTGATGTTCAAAGAAGATGTCCTACAGCCCTTCCAAAGGTTTTGCAGGAGTCCAGCACTGCACCTGCCCCTGTACAAAATTTGAAGTTGGAGGCACCTGGCATAATTCAGTCGAAACAACCAATTGTTTCTGTGTCAAAAGAAGAGTCTTCTTCCACTGGAAGGAAGGCAGAAGCAGTTCAAGGGCTGGAGGTGAAGCAGTCGAAGTTAGACAGGATGAAAAGCCGCAAGGCTGAGAAGAAAGAGAAGAAATTCAGAGATCTGTTTGTTACCTGGAATACACCTTCATTTGAGATGGAAGACTCGGATGTTGGTGCCCAAGACTGGCTGTTTGGCAGTACAAAGAACTCGGATGCCAGCATGACTAGCTGCAGAGCAAGTGATGGTTCAGTACTGTTTCAATCGATGGAGCAGCAGCCTTCTTTGCAACCCAGGGCGACTTTTTTGCCGGGCCTTGATGTCTACCAGTTACCATATGTTGTCCCATTTTAAGTAGCAAGTGTGGTAGCTGAGAAGTAGAAACAGGTGTTTGGAGAGAGCTGTGTGGACGTGGGAGACAGTAGTTCCCTGCCGCAATTTTCCAGCTTTTCTTGTCAATATGTATGTGAAACTACTTGTAATGTTGACGAATTCTTTGGCTTTTTATTCCTTTATAAGCGATTCCTCAGTCCGGTTAGTTCAACTATTTAGGGGGTGTTTGGAAACTAAATATTTTTGAAGTTTTTAGATAAAATTATGGTACTAAAGAATATCATGGTATGCTTTTTAGTGAGTTGTTTGACTAGCATATAAAAAACTCTATTTTGAATACTATGGTTTAATAAATATTATGGTATTTTTGAAGTATTTAAAATTTTAAATCAACTTAAAGTTTTTATATTAATGATCAGCTTCTTGTATATGTCTACTATATACTATGATTTGAAATATTTTGTTTTTAAACATGTGTTAGTTGGTAAATTGGGCTTATCTCAGATGATTAGATTTTTTGTGGTGGAATTAATCAATTCAGATTCAAATTCTAGATTTGATGTGAGTGTTGTATAGATC
>VSTD030004193.1:0-10431 GCA_008808055.3 Sporobolus alterniflorus
GGTCACCCCTGTGGTAGGAAAGTCCCCTCTCACAAAGGTAGAGTCCTATTTCTTACCAACTCAAAGCACCCAAAGACTCAGAACCTTCTCCACCAGTGCAAGGCGAACCGCCTCAAGGGTCTCTCACCCCCAGAAAGATACGGTGTGAATCCGGCACCATCCCACGAGGGGTGATTAAGACAAGGCGGCACCGGTCCAAGGGGTCTAGGCTCAAGCCTGACGGTTGCAGCATGTGGGCCCACTAGGGCAGTGGCTCCCTCGAGAAAGGCTTGGTGACCAAGTAAAGAAGAACAGTCTCGAACCAAGAACTATGCACTACAAGATGACATCCATAGGTAGTAGGATGGTGCAGGGGGTAGGATAGCCCATCTACATCAACCCCCACGTGGGAAGGCTTAGTGACCAAGTGAAGCCAATTCCTCACAGCACCAACTCCAAGAACCTTCTCGAGCGTCATCCACCTCAGTGCCAAAAACACTCGAAAGCCAAGTACAATGCCCCGGAGTCAAGAAGAATGTCGAGGAGCCAAGGACAATACTTGGGGATCTCTGCCCAGCCTCTACAAACTAACCTTCTGTGTCTGGGGCCCTACTGGCCATGTAATTTACTCTTGAATATAAAAGTAACTAGTTCATAGTTATCCGACCCCTACGCGGTCTATAAAAGGACCCCTACCCTTCGGTCGACCCTTTATTTTGGCGGTTCCCGGGCTTTCTTGGCGGGAACACTTCCTAGAGCCACATGGAGGAGACACTGACTCCATGAGGTCGGTTGCATGGAGATTCTTGGCCGGCCGGCCACGTGTTGGCCGCCCAGCCGGCCAAGTGTCCCCATCGGCTTTTGTTTCAGCCAAGGCATCGACTACACTCCGCTATATAAGTCACACTCTCCACGGTAAAAATCATATCAGAGTTGAAGTTTTAGCTTCCAAGTGCTTCCACTTCCATATGTTGTAGAGTAGGTAGAGGGGTGAGGTTTTTAGGGTCTGGTGGGCTCTCTGGCTTGTCAAAAGTCCTCATAGTAGCTTGAGCACGGAAGCTCTGCCAAAATCCTTTGGGGGTCAACAAAGCCTTCAAGCTCTAGTTCACCCGAGCGCGGAAGCTTTGCCGAAATTCTATGAATTATGTCAGAGAGTTGGCACTCGAGTCCCTCTGGTGTAGCTGGAGTCCCAGACTATTGGGAGTTCTCTACGACATTACCTTAGAGTTGGGTAACTCACCAATCATAATAAGTTATCCATTCACTTCACTTTTACTATTTGTGCATTTACATATGGTATAGTAGAATCAGGTTTTTATCTTGTCATATATACAGTCCCTTGTCTTAGGACCATCAATAGTAGTGGGACTCTATGCAGTGACTACTATTCAATACCTCAGAGGCCGACTACCTTGATCAAGTGGAAGGTCCTAGACATCATAGCTGATGAGGTGTCAGAGTGATTGTCTATGCTTGAGGCGCTGTCGGCCATAAAGATTGTTGTGTGGTACCCGCAGGAGTGACAGTTACGTTAGGGCTTCATAATCCACCACATAGCTAGATCGGTACATGGACACCTCCCCTGTCTCGAAGCCCCATAGCCCCTTGTGTGGGTTCCTTGTTGTGCTATGGGTTGTCAGATGGCCTAAGTCTATCCTTCAAGATAATCCCGAAGTCTATGGTACGTATATGCATTTATACATTAGTATTTGAGTTCTCCTTACTCTTACCTAGGCTAGGCTTTATCTCTGCATCTCAAAGTTATCATGCAGTATAGATAGGATTACTATTCTTCCTCCGTCCCTATGAATATGATAACCATAGAGAATACTCTTGGGTGAAAGCTACTACAATTGGCATCCGTACGCTTGAGGATTTATCTGTTGGGCTTAAGGACTGCCAACAATAAGATATTTTTAAATCCCATAGCATCGCGCAGGGTCATCAACTAGTTTATTAAATTCTTCACTCGCACCTCTGCTTCAAATAATTAAACAATGGATGATGAAGAAGAAGGGAGCGTAGATTTTATTGTCCCTTCTTCTTCATTGACCCTTAGTTTTTGAAGTTGTAATGAAGTATTTATGTTGGTAAGTCTTGCTCGCTGTGAGCGAGGTAGGACTAATCTATGGGCTCGGCCATTATGTCCCTCATTAGCAATGGGCGCACATAATGTCACAAAACTACTTGTTGCTATTGTGGCCCTGAAGAGCAATGGGCTCGTGTGACATCACACGATCACACTGAGGGCCACAACAGCAATGGGCGGTTTGATGACATCACTAAGAACCCACTATAGCAATGGGTCACAAGATGGTCATTGCTACATTTGGAACCCCTCCCCATGTTGCTACAATGTCATTTCGTAGTAGTGGGAGGGTGGCACAACATGACATGAGCACCCGTGTAGCGACAGTGGCATGTGGCGTGGGTGGGGAACCGGGTGGCGGTGGCGGCATTGGCCTGAGATGGGGTTGAGGCTCATCGTGGCTTCATGCCCTCGTACATGGCGTGTGGGGACAACCAAACAGCAACCGCAACGGGAGGAGGATGGCTAGGCGTGGTGTGACATCCCCACCTTAGAAATGAGGGGGTTAGCCGCCAAGATCACTATCAAGGGATGCTCGATGAAGCAAGAATGTGCAAATACACACATATAAGCATTAAGGTAGATAAAGTGCAGTGATAGTTAAAGTTATTACAACTTAGGTTCTGAATTTGAAAAGACAGAGTTCAAGCGGAAGAAGTTTTAAAAAATTGATCATTTTCGTAGAAGCATCTAGATAATTATGAGGGCATACACCTCACCCTAGAGATGTGGTCCTCAAAATGGTCCTGTCTGAGAGGGGTCCCAGTATGGGACCCAGTCATCAGGAGTCTAGACCTCCCACTGGTAACCTCCATCGGCATCGTCGGAAAGGAAGAAGGGATCACCTACCAACAGCTAGACAACAAGGCAAAGCCTGAGCAAATAGGCTCAGCAAGACTGACCCAACAAGGCTGCAAAACAGTCGACTCCTACACATGCAAAGGCCACAAAGGGATAGCAAACTCACAGTCCTACAACGACTAGTTCCAATTAATAACTAGGTTTAACCAGGTTGAGTTACTTAGAGATTAGATTTGCAACCTATACTAAGCATGCAGTTGAAGAAATGACAAAAATTGTAGTCAACATATTATCAACAACAACAATTATCCAATTAAGTCAATCCAGTTATGAATCTTGCATTACTACAAGTAGACACAGTGAATAAGTCATCACTCATATCTGAGAGTGGCACGGAGACTCAAGTTAATATACACCCTGCAGGGGAAAACCTGACAATATGACATACATATGATCTCGAAGACCCTCCGAATGGCAATAGTAAGCAATAACGATCAAGTAGTCGGTCCGGGTCCCACCTCTCTCTAATGCACGCCTTCCACGCAATACCTCTCTGAGCTATCCATGGGTGGCGCGTACACCATACCAGTTTATATCACTATAGGAATGGTGATGTATCGTTTGACTCAGCGACCACCAGGACTACTAAGTTTACATGAACCCATAAATTCTACATGCGCCAGTACATAATCAATGCTTGCTCATCAGGGCCCACACGACACGGTCCTTAATCGATATAGGCAGGGGCTATCACCTTGGAGCCTCGAATATCCTCTGATCCTCTCCCCGATCTTCCCATCCGATGATACTCCCATTTCCCCTAGTTGGCTCGCCTGGTCTCAAATTAACTAACCTTTAATTCTTCTCCAACCAAAGCCATATCTGAACCAACAGGTGATAAAATTCCTAATCTCACGAGTGGAACCTGCCATTTGACTTCTATCATTGGTCTATATACTAAGCATAGCAGTACTATCAACATGTATCTACAAATGGTGCAAAGATAATAGGGAAAGATTAACTAATGCATCTAGGGTTTCAAATAAACTTCTACAATGTAAATGCACAAGTCATCTATAAGCTAGAGACAATTCTGAAGCTGCTCAAGTTCAGGAAGAGATTGGAACTCAAGTGATATACTAATGATCAGGACTGACTTGAAGGAAATAAAGATGAATTTTGGTTAATTATGGAGGAGTCATAACATTACTAGGAATTAATTAACCCCAAAAGCAGGAAATTGCTAATTAACAAGTTAAATGTGCATGAAATGAGTTGGAACAATTTCAGACATGAAGTTACTGAGATAACAAGATTTCAGGCAAAAATCCATAATTTAAAATAGTTCAAAGAATTTCTTATGAATTAACATTGATTAACAAGGATAAATTGATAATTAACTATTTCATAAGTGAAGTAAATACGTTTCATGTTTTATTTGGTAGAACACATTAAAATTTACCCAACAACATTTATTTTATATTTTTCTGAGTTTTATCTGCTTTTCTACATATTTTGGAAGCAAACTGAAATATTCAAATAAGATTTGAATAAAAACGGAATTGGAAATGGAGGAATGGCTGACAGGTCGAATTTGTACCGGCAGCTCAGAACTGGCTGGGCTACACGGCCTAGCACGGCCTTGGCCTGGCCCAGGTCCATTTGGGCAGCCGTGACCTGCTGGGCCAGAACAAAATGGGCCACACGCGCGGGGCGGCTAGGCCCATAGCCGCTGGTCGCTAAGGCTGGTGGGCTAGCCTGGCCAATGGCCTGAGCTGGGGCACGCCCACACTACGGTGAGTGCTCGTGTGTGGCATCGCACTCAGCGGTGGGGATGGACAGCGGTGCACGAGGAAGATGGCGGTGTCGACGGAGGAAGATGGTGGGCGGCTCACCAGCGGTCGGACTTGGAGGTTGTGGTGACCACTCCAGGAGTAGCGGCGGCGATAGCTAGTCTTGGGGCACCTGCGATGGCGCATTGGTGCTGGTTGAGTGGCGCTCAGGCGCGGAGGCGGTTTCGATGATAGAGGCGATGTCGGCTTTGACCGAGGACAGCGGCTTGGACTCTGACTAACTATGCATGGAGGAGAGAGGCAAGTGAGGGGAAATTGGCGGTGCTACGAAGTATTGGACCAAGTAGCGATGATGAGGAGAGCCAGGGGTGCTGCTCACCGGCGGTTAATGGTGAGGTGGCCAGTCGGTCTACAACCCGACGGGAATGGAGGCGGCAGTGGAGCTCTACTCGATGACGACCCGAGGAGGCGGCTTGGTGGTGAGCCTCAGGAACGAATGCAGCATTTGGTGGTGGCAGACGAAGCGGAGAGATGGCTCCTGGCACAGAGAGGAGAGAACGAGAGGAGGTGAGGTAGGAGTGGGTGAGGGAAGGGGATAAGGAGGCGGCATGTGGCATGACCGCGACATGGACGCTGGCACTGTGTCGTGTAAGATAGAGAAGAGAGAAAGAGAAAGGACTGGCTTGGGTGATGGAAAAATCTCAGTAAAATTAATGGAGGTAAAATGGAGGATTTTGAACAACTTTTGTTATTGATATTTTCTCCTAAACTTTATGAATTTTGAATTAAACCTTAGATCTCTTTTTAAATTTGAATTTCCAAGAAGGTGGTTACTTAGGGAGCTTGTGTCCACCAGTATAAATTCACTATTGCTCAAACTTGGATAAGGAGTTCTCCAAAATGGTCTACAAATCTTGCTCTTCGATATGGGTGACATGCAAAGACCTTCTCCAAATATGAAAGAAGATATAGAATTTGAAAATAGGGCTATGTGTTAAGCAAATTCTAGAATTTGCCTTGGTCTGGGAAATCTGAAATCTCTTAGCCACGTTTGGACCTCTGAAACAATTGCTTCATGACCTTGAATTTTTTTGTGTATTTTCATGATGGTAGAACAACTCACAAGGATGAATTGATGTTTTTGGATCAAGGTCAAAATTGACCTTTTAAACTAACACTATAAGAAACCTATTAACTTATAATGAATTTCTCGTGACGATTTCAAAAAACGTCATAAACATGCACGATCCGTGACAATCACAATATTTTCATCATGGATCAGCATCATTGGATATTAGGCCCATAATTTTATGATGTTTTATCAGATTCATCACAAACCGGCCCATTATATTGTGATGTTCTTCCAAATTCATCACGGATGAATAAACCCTTTGTGATGTTCTATAAAATTTATTATGGATGAAGAACCAATAGTCGAGTCAGCATGGATCCACCTATTGTTTCTTGCTTACGTGGCATGAATACATTATGTTGGTCCCACATATCATATTGGCACTAAAAACATTTTTTACTACCGAAATATAATATTATGTCACCTTGGTGGCCCACATGTCACATTGGTGTTAGGTTGGCCCACTTGTCAGCTCGGTTTGGGTTGAAATTTTTTTTAAATGAAACTCAAAATGCTGAAAACAGGGGTTGAACTCGTGGCCCCATGATCATCGGAAGCCTATACCACTAGGTTACTGCTTCGGCTTTGTTGTTGTGCGAATTATTATTTCTTTGTATTATGCTCTAGGGTGCTAATTCAGTCCAGTCAGTATGAAAATGGGAGTCAAACCTGCCACCTGTCAGGTCCTACTACTCTAAAATGAGTCGGACCCACCTATCAGTTCTAGTTGCACTGAAATTAATCAGACCCACGTGTCAGTTCTAGTTGCACTGAAATTAATCAGACCCACCTATAAGTTCTAGTTGCACTGAAATTAATCGGACCCACCTCTCAGTTCTAGTTGCACTGAAATGAGTCAGACCCACATGTCAGGTCCTACTACTTTGAAATGAGTCAGACCCACCTGTCAGTTCCAGTTGCACTAAAATTAATTAGACCCACCTGTCAGTTCTAGTTGCACTGAAATTAATCAGACCCACGTGTCAGTTCTAGTTGCACTGAAATTAATCGGACCCACCTATCAGTTCTAGTTGCACTGAAATTAATCGGACCCACCTCTCAGTTCTAATTGCACTGAAATGAGTTAGACCCACATGTCAGGCCCTACTGCTTTGAAATGAGTCAGACCCACCTATCAGTTCCAGTTGCACTAAAATTAATTAGACCCACCTGTCAGTTCTAGTTGCACTGAAATTAATTTTCTTTAAAGCAAAATACTAAACACAGGGAAATGGAAGTCAAACCCATCACCTAATGGTTATCAGAAGCCCTTCCCACCGGGCTACCAATTCGGATTTTTTGATGGTAGGACTTATTGTTTCTTTGTAGTATACTCTTTGTAGGAGTTACTGATTCGGTTTTGAATCGAGGTCTCATTGAGACTCGAAGTTATGTCCGCACAAACCATGACATTGCTGAGACTCACCATGTCCGTTGTGCCGCCACCCCCAGACCATCCTCACCACGTCCTCCACGCCGCTTCCCCAGACCATCCCCGCCACTTGGCCTCCTTCTCCTCCAGATCCGACGCCGCCGCCCACCCCTCCCCCACCACCGTCTCCAACACGACCTCCATGGTCCCCGCGCCATCCTCTCTGGTGATGGCCTAGCTCTGCCCTGACCTCCACGGCCACCGCGGCTTACTTACCTCTGCCGACCATCCTCTCCGGTGATGGCACTGTGAGCTTTTGTGATCGATCGACGAGTGCAAGGCCACCATTGATTGCGGTGGGAGGTATATCGCTCTGAATCATGATTTAATTTTGTCATAAACAAAGAAGAGCATGTGTTTGATCAAGTTATTGGTCTGTGATGTGTTTGACAATGTTTCACTGATTTCCTTACACTGTCAAACATGGTTGTATGTTGCTGAAAATGGCATTGAAAGTCTTATCTATCTGTTATAGTGATTAATCTTGATAATGGTGCTGAAAATGCTTGTATATCTTCAGATTTTGGTTTTTTTCCTTGAATGTACACTTGTTCATGTGTTTTTTTTTTGCAATGCTTGATCAAATGGATCAAAGTTGGGTGCATGGCAGATTGTTTTCCCGTGAACACATTGATGGTGTCAAACAATTAATGAACTTCATTCAAGGAAAATTCAGTGAGGATGAGCAAATATTGTGCCCATGTGGTAGATACCTTAATCAAAAATACCTTTGTCGGGATCTTGTAAACAGGCACATTTTGCTAAATGGCATGGACAGTAGTTATACTCGGTGGATTCATCATGCAGAGAGGTTGGATGTAGATGTTATTGAGTATCCTGATGAAGTGCATGATAATGATGATGGTTTCATACATGAGGAAGAAGGAGTGACATAAGATTATATTGCTGGTCAGTTGGAAGCTGTGTTAGGAGGCCTACATACTACAGCAGAATAGGCAATACAAGACGGTAAAAATGAGGGTGGACAAGATGAGGATGGTGATGCAGAATCTCGTTACAAAGAGTCATTTTTTGAAGTTGACATGAAAGAGTCCAAGCGTCAGCTTTATCCTGGTTGTTCCAAATTTTCAAGGTTCTCTTTTGTGGTAAAGCTGCTTCATATGAAGTCATTATATAGGATAAGCAATTCTACTTTTTCTGCAATAGTGAAGCTTTTGGCTGAAGCATTCCCAGAATGCAATACATTCCCCAAATCATATAATGAACCAAAGAATCTTCTAAAGGAATTAGGTCTTGGATATGATTCAATACACATATGCTTTAATAATTATGTGGTGTTTAGGAAGCAATATGCCAAACTTGATGATTGTCGCATTTGTGGTCTGACAAGATGGAAAGATCTAGAAAGAAAGAAGATTCCACAAAAAGTGTTGCAGCATTTTCCATTGGCACCTAGGCTAAAGAGGATGTTTGCAACCAAAGAAGCACCAGAATCAGCACAATGGCACAACGTAAAGCGACAGCTGAGTGAGAAGGAAATGAGCCACCCAAATGATGGTGAGGCATGGCAAGATTTTGATAGAGAATTTCTAGATTTTGCAAAAGATGCAAGAAACCTTAGGCTTGGCCTTGCCACTGACGACTTCAATCCATTTTCAGAAAAGAACACAAAATATAGCATGTGGCTTGTGTTTGTGGTGCCATATAACCTTCCACCATGGGAATGCATGGAAGAGTCAAACTTCATGGTGGTTTTGCTTACTCCAGGTCCGGCATCACCCGGGAAGGATTTTGATCTATTTTTAGAACCTTTGGTTATGATGGTTTTAGTGGCAAAGTATTTAATCTTCGTGCTGCAGTTTTGTGGTACATCAATGATTACCCAGCTTTGAGCACTCTTTTGGGGCGTATCACAAAAGGATATTTTGCATGTATTCATTGTGACAAACAACCTCTTTCATACAGCCTAAGGAGCAAAATTGGGTATTTTGGACACTATCATTTCCTTCCAAATGGACATCGCTTCTAGAGAGACAATGAATTTGCTGGCATTCTTGAAAGCAATGATCCACCGGGTGAATTCTCTATAGAAGAGTTGTTAGCTGAATTGGAGAAAGTTAAAGATGTTAGACCTGGGAAGCCACAAAGTAGTGGGAAAAGGAAGCGTTCTGACTTGAAAGGTGGTAAAATGAAAATATGGAGCCGTATGGCTAGTTTATGGAAGTTGCCATATTGGCATAAATTGAAGGTAAGACACAATCTTGATGTCATGCACATTGTGAAGAACATATGTGAGAGCCTAATTGCGACAATTCTCAATATACCTAGAAAGACAAAGGACACAATTAAAACTAGGATTGATCTGAAAGATTTGGGAATTAAAAAGGAGCTACAATTTAGAGAGACTGGAGATTCATGTCAGATGCCTCATGCTTGATATACCTTGTTCAAAGAACAAAAGAAGGCCATCTGTGATTTTTTACGGGAGGTAAAGTTTCCAAATGGATTTGCCTCCAATATCTCAAGGTGTTTAAATGGTGATGGAACCAAGGTACAGGGTCCAAAAACACATGAATGTCATATTCTTTTGCAAAGAATATTACCAGCTGCAATGAGAGGATTTTTGGACAAGGATATATATGAAGCAATAGCAGAGTTAGGTACATTTTTTAGACAATTGTGTAGTAGAACCCTAGAGAAGGATGTGTTAGCTGAAATGAAGAAAGAAATCCTAATCATAGTGAGGCTTGAGAAAAAATTTCCCCTGGCTTTCTTTGATGTGATGATATGCCTTGTTGTACAGTTACTATATGAGGCATTGCTCCGAGGTCTTGTGCAATATGGGTGGATGTACCCAATTGAAAGACGATTGTATACTTTGAAGTGCTATGTGTGGAATAGGTCATGGCAAGAGGGTTCAACTGCTAAAGCATATGTAGTTGATGAATGCCTGACATTTTGCTCTAAATACATGGATGATGTTGATACCAGATTTAATCAGAAACCTAGAAACAAGGGGTTTTTTTGATGAAGAAGCCTATGATGTTGATGATTTTTGGCATGGAGTTAATTTTACTTCTGCAAGTGAACCTTTATCTGAGGACGGTGTCATTGATCAAATGGTGTGGTTGTGCTCAACAACTGTAGTCAAGTTGAGAAATATGTGGAGTATGTTCTAATTACTATATTATGTAGTGGTGTATTCTATTTTTTGTCATGCACATATGCTAATTATGTAAAGATC
>VSTD030004194.1:0-10431 GCA_008808055.3 Sporobolus alterniflorus
GCATATGATTGACTAAAGCCTCTAGACATCTTCGTAGCTCCTATCCCCGACTTTGAGGGTGACTCCAATTCCTGCTGTCTCCCTCTCTGCCCGGACTCTGAGTGCTGAGTCAGTTGGCGCATTGTCGAAAGGTCCCAGCGTTGTGTCCTCGAGGACTCGGGCTAGCAATTGTAAGGTTGCCTCTACTTCGCCTACTCCTAAGAAAG
Organism: Sporobolus alterniflorus; assembly: GCA_008808055.3. Classification (NCBI taxonomy): domain Eukaryota; kingdom Viridiplantae; phylum Streptophyta; class Magnoliopsida; order Poales; family Poaceae; genus Sporobolus; species Sporobolus alterniflorus. The sequence continues at coordinate 207 of VSTD030004194.1, forward strand.
CAAGGAAGGTCGTGAGCAAGAAGGTGTTAGGAATCAAAATCAATGATCCTGCTCTCAAAGCATATTTTGCTGCGACTCCTCCAAACCGTACCCGGGGTGAGTTCACCAAGCATCAGTCAAGCAGGTAATCATTTGACACATTTTTCTTTAACTTCGATTGGTAGTGACTCCATAAATTGCACAGGGCTCCGCAACACATCGAGTCAGATTCCTTTGCAAAGGATCCACAGAAAGGCAACGAGACCCCAAGGACCGAGAAGCCCCCCAGTCCGGATGCTACCAAGACTGCCCCAGGCGTTTGAGCCTTTGAGCCCAAGTGAAGCTAAAGGCTCCCCCAGCCCAGCAGAAACTCCCAACCCTATTGCCACGAAGAAGACTCCTCTAGCAAAAACAACACCAAGCCCGAGTGCCGCTGGTGCGACTCCAAACCCCAAACTGACTCAGTCCCCCAAGATGAAGGCTACTACCCCAAGCCCACAGTCGCATGGACTTGCCGCAGCAGGAGGCTCCCTTCTAGGAGTGACTCAACTCAGCCTCAAGCCACAGACTCTCCTCAACCGATTCCACGAGTTGTTGAATCCCTAGCTAAGGACCTAGACTTCATCAAAGCTGGGTCCCATATTGGAAGGTTCGTGATAGCTACGGTGAACACTGAAGCCGAGCAAGCCGACTCTACCTCTTCACGAATCAATGTAAATATTTCCTTTGCTATTTTGCTTTATTGCCTTTTACCTCTCTGACTCCTTTTCGTATCCAGAAATCATCGAGCTTTGTCAATCAAAAGACAAGTTCCTAAGCGTCTCACTCAAAAGACTCACCGAGGCTAAAATTTTTGAGAATGAGTTGAAATGGGTGACTGCCCTAAATGAGATGATCTTGGCCCAAAACTAGGAGCTAGAGACTCAACTAGCCGAAGAGAGCCGAGGGAAAGCTGGTAAGTATCTTAATCAATTCTCCTTTAATTACAATCATGTCTGAGTGATAATTTGGACTAACTCCACATTTTTCCTACTGTAGTCTTCATGGAACAACTTGCAGCACTCGACGTCGAGCCTAGAGACCAGGACTCGGCTGCCAAGTCCCTCACTCCTCTAAAAAATGAGCCGGCCGAAGAGAAACTTGCCTGGAAAAAGGTGTAGATAGATGCTGAGACCCTCACTTGGGTGGTTGAAGAGATGAAGAAAACAACCGATCAACTCGCCGCTCAAGTTCCCTCCCTAGAGACTCAAGTGAAGAACATGAAAGATAAAATTGTTGATCTACACATTGAACTTCGTGTGAGGGAACTGAACCTAGAACGAATGACCGCTGCCAAAGATGAATTTAAACGTAAAAGCACTCGACTGACAAATAAGCTCGAGGGTAAGTACTCCTCCTTTCTTTATTGCCTGAGTGTTATGCTTTTATTTACTCATTATTGACCCCGCGCCTATCTTTCAGAAATCGAAGCTAAACTATGAGCCCTGAAGGCTATGGTCAAGAACGTGATGGTATACTTCTACCCCGATGACCCGACCTTAGCGGCCCGAGCCCCTGTGCTTTTGGACGAATTGTCGACTCGGTCTCGAGTGGTCATCCTTGCCAACATGAGGAAGGCGGTGAGCTTGACCCACAGAATCCTCAAGTCCCTTTACCCCTGGGCTGACTTAGACGCGGCAGGTGAGTGTTTCGTGGCAACATGCACTGAAGATGAGGCCAACCAACTCATAGAGAACTCTACTGTGACGGCTAGCTGAGTCGTAGAAATGCTCCCTGTAGACATGTCTTAGGAGTAAAATAGATTTAACCATTGTACGACCTCGTTTGTAAGATACCTTAAACATACACTATGATGAATGAAGGTTAATATTGCCCACTTGATCTCTTTCATGCCCAAGTTCGCAACTTGTTTTACCATGAATCTTGAGTCATGCCAATCAACATTTTATACCTTATGTTGTTTGTCGATAAGGGTTTTGCCCTCGTGCTACCTCGGACTTAGTGTATGCATAGTCTCTTGGACTCGGACATTCAAAGTCATCGTGCATGTGAGTCGTAGACACCAGACTACTCGGGCAATCTAGTTTTTTCACCAGATAATTCCTAGCTTAGTGCTCAGGACTGTGGTCATCATGCACCAAATTCATAGATCATTCGAAGCCTTTGACAATCTGGATCGGGACCTTGCTCGGTTTGTTGAGCTAAGGATTTTTTCCAAGTGTGACCAGATCTTAGTGTCATGTCCATGTGACATAGAGTCTTGGCTTGCCTAACCAGACATTCAAAGACCTTGATCCACCCAAGTTGTAAGGGTATCGAGTCCTTCTGAATACTCGATTTCTCTCATATTAAGCCGGGCTAAGTGCTCATTGGTCGTATGACACACGGCCTGACACTTCAACATGCGAAGCCGTGAGATACTGAGCTTTCAAACAATGACCAAGTCATGCGCTCTACTCAGTCTGCTTCCAACTAAGTGTTCGGGCTATAAAATGTTATGCAGCCATCTAGCTCGGCCATTCGTAGTCTTTCACAAATGAGTGACATATATTGTTGCACAAGATTAACAAATACAACAAAAATATTATTTTATTATAGGAAATAGTATGAGTAGACAATACATCCCCTAATTGATGAATTAGGCACATGTGTCAATGCAACAGACAAAAAATTAAAATGTACACAAAATTACCTACATATAAAATGTCGTAGTTGATCAATGTTCCAGGAATTTGGAACTTCTGAGTCATCTTCCTGTTGCATTCTATATGAGTTAGGTTGAGTCACTTCGACTACTTCAAAATGCCATTCTCAAACTAGGGAAAGGTTATGCCAGTCTTTAATCATTTGTTTTTTTCACAGAACGAAATCTCCAACTCTAAAGTTGTGTGAGCTAATGTTGCGTGCCTGATACCACCTCATTGTTTGTTGTTGTTTTGCCAACTGAATTTAGTTAAGTCGTCAACTCAGGAGTCATCCGACTGCACTTCAGAAAACTGCAACATTCAGAAATATTTGTGTTCTACCTCGGTAGGTAACATTGCATCGGAGTCGTAGACTAATGAGAATGGTGCGTGACCTGTGGCGTGACTCAGTGTCATATGCAAGGCCCACTTCCCGGCATAAGGTTTTAGCCAAATTTTTTGGGGTTTTAAACCCTGGAGGATCATACTATTGGAGTGCTCTGCCTGACTGTTACTCTACGAGTATGAAACTGGAGCATAGTTAATCTTAATGCCCGAGTCTGAACAAAAGTCTTTAAACTCCCTCGCAGTGAACTGAGTCCCACTATCGATGATAATGTTGTTGGGCACACCAAACCGGTACATGATCTCTCTAATTAATTCCACCACCTTAGTAGCTGTAATATAAGCTGCAGGCTTTACTTCGATCCATTTTATGAATTTATCCACTACTATGAAGACGTGTGTGAATCCACATTTGGTTTTCTTGAATGGACCTACCAAATCCAACCCCCATGTGGAAAAGGCTAGGTGATCGATATGGTTTGGAACTGATGGTACGGTACATGTTTCTGGTGAGCAAAGAATTCGCACCCTTCACAACGACGGACCAAATAGTCGGTGTCGGTAGTGGGCCAGTAAAACCCCTACCTATACGTTTTGCCCACAAGCGTGTGTGCGCCTGCATGACTGCCACAAATCCCTGAATGAATGTCCTAGAGAATAACACATCCTTCGTTTGGCAATATACATCACATCAGACTACTGTTAGCGCTTCATCGAAATAACTCATCATTAACCAGAGTGTAATATCCTGCCCGACGACACAATCGTTCACGTTCATCTTTGTCTTCTGTTAAGCTCCCTTGTCCTGAGGTATATCATGAACGGGGTGCGCCAGTCCGAATGAATTTACATGACTTCGGGTGACTCAGTGATGCTCTCAATTGGCGGTGTAGTCTGCTGAGATGACTCAGCTACTTTGCTGGCTTTAGCCAATGCCTTGATGATGCTTGCCTCATGGAGTTCCTACATAAAAACCCCTAGGGGTACCATAGCTAGACTAGATCTAAGCTTGGCTAACTCATCTACGACCTCATTTTTCCCTCGCAAAATGTGTAGGTACTTGAAACCATTGAAGTTGTTTCTCAGATTGTGGAGCACCTGGCAATACATCATCATTTTATTGTCCAAGCATGGCCACTCTTTGTTGGCCTGGTTGACAACAAGCAATGAGTCCCTGCGAACTTTGATTCAGCGGATGCTGAGTGGAGCAGTGATCCGTAGACTGTGAAGCAGGGCTTCATACTCGAATGCATTGTTAGATGTTGAGAAATGCATTTGCAAAACATATTTGAAACTTTCCCCTTTAGGAGATGCTACCAGTATTCCTGCTCATGCACCTTGAAGTTGTAAGGATCCATCGAAGTTGATGGTCTAGTACTCCAGATCTCTTTCTTTAGGCGGTGTCTGAGTCTCTATCCACTCAGCCACGAAGTCACTTAGTGCTTGAGCCTTGACAGCTACTAGAGGTTTGTAGACAATGTCATATATGGACAACTCAATGCCTCACTTTGCAATTTTCTCGGTCGCTTCCCTGTTGTTCAATATCTCACCCAGTGTTGATGAGGTGTCAACCTCGATCTGGTGTGCCTAAAAATAATGAAAAATCTTGCAGGATATAATTAGCATTGTGTAAGTGAGCTTCATGATGTAAAAATACCGAGTATTGGAATCACTTAGTACTTCGCTGATGAAATAGACTGGGTACTGAATCTTGTAGTTGGTACCCGACCCCCTCGTTCGACAACGATTGCCGTACTAACCACGTTGCTTGTAGCCGATATGTAAAACTGCAAGTTTTCCTGGGGTTTTGAGGCCACCAGGGTGGATGGGGTAGTCAGGTATTTCTTGAGGTCTTCGTAGGTCTCTTGTGCCTCCTTAGTTCACTAGAACTTGTCCTGTTTCTTGAGGAGTTTAAAGAAAGGAAGCTCCCTGACGCTGGGTCATGAGATGAAACTACTCAAGGCAGTCATGCATCCTGTTAACTTCTAGACATCATGTAGACTTTTGGGGCACTGCATCTTGGTGATGGACGACACCTTCTTTGGGTTAGGGTCGATTCCTCGTGAGGAGACCATATACCCGAGTAACTTTCCTGAGGGCACGTCGAAAGTGCACTTCTCAGGGTTCAGCTTCATTTTAAATTTTCTCAGATTATCAAAGATCTTTGCCAGGTCATAGATGAGTCATTCGTCTTCCTGAGTTTTGATGACCATGTCATCAATGTACACTTCGGTGGTGCGCCCGAGTTGAGTTTTTAAACACCTTTGTATACCCCCTTTGGTACGTTGCATCTGTGCTTTTGAGTCCAAACGACATCATTGTATAACAAAAGGCATTGAACAGAGTGATGAAAGACGTCTTGATCTAATCTTCTTCTTTGTGGGGAATCTGATGATACCCCGAGTAATAATCTAGGAAACTTAGAAGACGGCGGCCTGTCATGGAGTGATAAAAAAGGGGCAAGCTGAATGGATCTTTTTTACATGCCTTGTTGAGACCAGTATAACCAATACACATCCTCCAATCTTTATTTTTTAGGTACAAGTACTGGATTAGCAAGCCAATCCGGGTGGTACACTTCTTTGATAAAGCTGACGTCTAATAACCTAGCTATCTCTCTCTTTATTACATCCTTCTTGTCTTGGGTGAAATGATGAAGACATTGCTTGACGGGCTTGGCATTCGGGTCGAGGTGTAGTTCGTGCTCTATCAACTTCCTAGGAACTGTAGCAACGGGCAAACAACTCGTTGCTACTATCTCATCGCTACAATGATCGCATAGTAGCGACGGGCAGGTTTGGCCCATTTCTGTTGTACATCACAGTAGCAACTGGTCTGCTGATGTCAGCATGTATGCTGGTACAACACATTTTTTAAATAAATAAATATCATTGAATCTTGCCTTTCTACACCGGCTCCAATGAGATCAACCCAAAACTAACATGGGTGGGCCCCACCAACATGCACAAAAGCCTCCATCACTATCAGTTCAAGCCACCACAGGCCGCCTCCACCATTAGTTCCGTCCACCACAGGCTAGAGCACCGTCGCCCGCACGCACGCATTGCCTCCCCAACCACCCTTGTGGCTGTTGCCCGGACACATGCACTACCTCCCCAAACCCCCTCGGCCGCTCTCGCATGCATGCACGAGGCATAGTAACTAAGTTCAAAATAGCTCCGCGCACTTCGATTTTTAAGTACCTCGGTCCCAACTTTGGATAGTGAGGTGGTACTAAACAATGTGTTCATAGTTGCAACGAGCATTGCTGACATCATTAGTGCTCATTGCTACTGTTGTTGGATTAGTTACATTAGAAATATTATCTCCTTAGCTTTCCGTGCATATGTAGAACATACAAAATGGAGCTAGCGTCTGTTTTAGCATTAATATGATTGGGTCACTGTAATAACGGGTATTGATGATGTCAGCAATGCTCGTTGCAACTATGAACACATTGTTTCAATGATTCCTATTGTTTTCGATGAATTTTGACATGGAACTAGTTGCATTAGAAAGATTATCTCCTTAACTTTCTATATATATGTAGAGCATTTAAAATAGAGTCCGAATGTAATATTTGCATCATTTTTAGTATGAATGTGATTAGGTTATAGTAGCAACACGGACATTGATAGTGTCAGTAATGTCCGTTGTTACTGTGAAAAATAATAGTAATGGACACTGATGACGTTAGTAATGTCCGTTACTTCTGTACTTCAAGTCGCTGATGTCAGGGACGACCGTGACTACTAACTACTATAGCGACGGGCCTACAGTAAAAAAAATCTCATCGCTATTGTGCATATTTGTAGTAGTGATATCTGGGTGCAATTTCCACATAATACCTTATTTCATATTCTTTTAAATAATTAACCAAAATGCTTATGGATGTTCTTCTCACACCTCTGCTGTAGTAGGGAGAAGGAAGAATAGGGGAGGACGAAGAGGGCAGTGGCCAAAAGGCAGCTTAGGAGCGAAAGAGACCCAAGATCGAGGTTTTTTGTCGTGGGTTGTTGTGGGCCTGCGACTGTAGCTGGCGTTGCCATGTTCATGGCTGCGTCGCGCAAAGGCAGAATGGTGAGAAGAAGGAAGCAGATGAGGGCAGGCGCACTTTAGTCTTTCCACTCATTTGACCGATCAACAATGACATACATCAGTAAGAAATTACACTCTAGCAACAGTAAAGATTTGACAAGTTATAATAGCACACTAAAGAAATTACTCCATTTTGGAAAGAGTTAACACCAAGATGTTCTTGCTGCCTGCGGATTCACCCGATCCTGGTGATGGCATCCAGCGACACCATAAGGACGAGGTCCTCATGGCTATAGAAGCATGGTACGGTTGCTTCATGTGCGCTGCTGCTGCAGCCACCTTCCGCTGCTCCTTCCTGCAGGACAAAGGTTGAAGAGAATATGCTAGTGTCACAAGGCTCACCGGACTAGGTCAAGAACAGAGATGAGACTTTCAGAAAAACCTTCTCACGACGCCGGCGGCCGCCACCGGCTGCGGCTTAACCTTCTTTTCCGCACTCAGGAGCCCGGGCAACGAGCACTGTCCCATCTCTCAAGGCCGCCTGTCTGTGTTCACCGTTGATTCGCTGCGCTTGCTTAGAATTGCAAGGCGCACTTGCATGTCTGCAAATATTTGATGTATTTTAAATATATATTTAAGTTTTAATATATTTTTGGAATATGTTGAATAAGTCGAGTGATTGAAATTATTGTCAAAAAATCAAATATTAAATATTTAGAAACACATGAAATATATAACAAGTTGGTTGTCCGAAGACGACAAGCTCTAATCATTTTTCTTTTGGAAACCATGCGTGTATTGCATTTGAAAAAAGGCCTTGGTTTGGCGTTCCGTTCTATGCACGTTTTGCTTTTCTTAAAAAAGTCATGTAGAATACTATATTATCCATATGTCAGATGGCTTTGGAGGGTAGCATGTCTATCCTTTGACTTTATAGGGGTTCAGTGTATTTATGATTTTCTGGTTCATTTTTATTACTCTATTCCTAAATTGTTGTTGTTATTGATTTTTTTATTTTTATTTAATCATTTATCTTATTTGAAAATTTTAAAATTTATTATAGATTTTGTTATGATTTGTTTTATTAATAAAGAAAATTCAAACACAACTTATAATTTTACATATTTAAATAATATGAATGATCAAATATAATTTAAAAAGTGACAATAATTTAAAAACAGAGAGAGTATCTTGAATTATCCTGAGTAATTTATCAAGATGTGAACGTGAGGTATGGGAACATTTGTACCAAACCAATGGGTACTCATACCAATGAACATTTGCAGGTCTTTTGTAAATTTATGTTTCAACCATGGACTGTCTTCTGTTTTATGTTCAACGCTGAGAGCTACAAATAACTCTGCAATTCTGAACCGCAAAACTGCCTACTCTAGCCTGTTACCAAAATTGCACTGATTTTCAGCAACTTGATGCCGACGTAGCACCGCATCGATCAGACATGTAGCACCTCTTCATCAACACATTGACATCTACCGTGAAACATTGTGTTCGAGTGGTTGCAAGAGTGGAGTTTCATGAGTCACGATGGAAAAAACCACAGATCTTTGTTAGAAGAAATGCCATCATGCACTCTAAGTTGGTTTCGTCAGCATCAATAAGCAAAACGAAAAGGCATGAACATTATTTAATCAGATATGCGAATCCGAAGCAACCGTGCCCAATACTGTCGGCACCTGAAACAATATTGCTACTCAACTGCTCCAAGCAACTTATGAGCTGGATTCTTTAACCGCCCACCTTACATTAGCATACAATACCCGTCAAGGATTTACCATCAACATATAAAAGATTTAAAAAAGGAGCATGACCTATCCAGATTACAGATTACATCTGTATAGCCAAGTTAGCTAAAGCGTGAGCTCCATATTCGATCACATGAAACAGTTGTACTACACTTTCAGCTCTATATTTCCCCAGGTGTTCTACTTTTTGAACAAAAAATAAAACTGGAATGCATATCCAACATGTATATGTTGAAAATATGACCTCTCATCTGACGCTAATCTGGCCCCTGAATCCATGGACCTGCCATTCCAAGAGGATTGACTTCAAATTTGAAACATGTACAGAAGGCTCCTAAAAAGTACCCTTTCAAAAGAGATTCTAAATGTTCAGGTTTATTGGATTTCATTTTGTTGGAGTTGCAATGCTAGTGCAAAAGCTCCAAAGGCTCTGGTTGCTGTTGCTCAATTTTACAATGTTTTGTGTATGCATTACACAAAGCATACAACAAATGACAAGATTACAAGGGAGAGGAATAAGCCAACTTATCTAACTGGAGTAGCCGAAATCTGACACAAACTAGAACATACTAGAAACTAGACACAAAACTACATGATCAACCAGCTTCAGGATCTACCCAACCAAACTGAAAACTAGTGCCAAGCAGTTCCAGCCGCCTAAAATTTGATTATTTCCTTTGTGGGCACAACTTCCCTTCAATGATGCATAAAAAAGCTGGATAATGGAATTAAGCACAGCATCCTAAATCAAGTCCAACAGGGAAATCTCATTTCTGCAAGTCTACATCCAATGTGGAATCAGAGCGAAGTCGTTTTGGTTCCCGCTCTCCCAGATGCAGAGAAACGCAGATGTCATCACGTGAATTCTCCAGATCTGTCAGATTATTCAACTCACCATTGCTTTCTTGACCATCACGCATCGGTGACATACCAATGAGATTCGGGATGAACTGGCGCTCTTCAACATTTTCACTGGGACCAAAGGGTTCATCCATCGAGGTGGCTGAACTATCTCGAGGAAGTTGCTGGATGTTTATTCCAAGAGGCTCATAAATTTTGTCCACTTTATCATTCTCTTGAGGAGCAGCAACAGGTGAAGACTCTACAGCAGTGGAATTAGCCGCCGCTGCAGCAGCAGCTAGAGTAATTCTCTGTTCTTCCAGGGCCTCTGCATACAAAAAGAACAATGTGCTCCATCAGAGGAAACAAAGATTATTCTACAAAAATAGATATTGTGTCTAGCTATGATCCGGATATTCAGCTTCAATAAAGTACAAAACCTTGCAGCCCTTCACTTGTCGTGATTAGATCAAGCTCTAAGAGATCAAGAAGGCGACCAAGGTCAACTCCACTAGTCCAGTTCTCTGGACCCTGACCACTTTTTAGCTTCAACCTTCCACGATTAGCCGTACCACC
>VSTD030004195.1:0-10430 GCA_008808055.3 Sporobolus alterniflorus
TCTTTTATTTGGGCTATTTATGTATGTGATTTATTATGCACCATTGCTTCGATGATGACAACCTATGATGATCCTGGTTATGACTAACCGTCCTTGCTTAAGGGTGAGATGTCACAATAAATCTGGTCTTGTAAATGTATAGAGTGAGTGTTGCAAAGCCAGGTTATGAACATAACATCCTAGACATTGAAGGTATCATATTTCATCCTATGTGACTTTTGGAGTATTTTTTTAAAAACTGTGATTGATAGTGAATGGCTACATCATATTTTGTTCTAATGATTTGTGGGGCATTTTATGATGCTTAACTGGATTTGAACCAGAACCCTTCTAATGGAAGATAGTTAATGAAAAATAGTTGATAACCCCGTGCGTTGCTACGGGAAGAACAACATATATTTTCTGTAATGGTTAGTTTGTAATGGCCTATGTATAAAAAGATTGGAGCAGCAATATAATTATGATATATTTCATGTGGTAGAGTGTTTGATTTTGAACTCATTTAGCACTCAACGTATGGTAGTGAGAAGAAGTCGAGCATCTCTTGCGAGAGGTTTTCAAAGCAAATTGCATACGTATTTTGGTGAAGCAAAGTAGCAGCGAAGTAATGGTCTTCCAGTAGCAAGAAAGGATCATGCAATTTTGTTTGCAGCACTTCTTTGTTGGAGGTGTTATGGAACGACACGGGAGGTGAAGGACATGGGCTCAGTTGGCAAAACGGCAAGCGGCTCGATGAAGGTGACATAGTGCAGCAACACCAAGTCGGCTTCGGCATCAGATTTGTAGAACTGAACGACACTACTTGATAAGTCAGATTCTATTTGTTCTCACGATGTTAAATTTGTTGCTTCAGTATCGTACCAGAGTATTGTATATTTTGTTAACACAAAGTTGTCAGGAACCATTTCTCCAACTTGACAAGTGCCTAGAGCCAAGCCTATATGGCTGGTTACAATTCTATTACAACCACAATAATTACTAAAATACTGACAATAACAGTAATATCATGATTCATCATAGTGGTTCATTCTTCCAAGGGTTGAGTTGCATCATCACCATTCATTCTCCTTTGCTCTCCTTCATCAGAGAAGAATTATTGACCAAGCTCTCCTCCATCACGTTGGACACCTGACACCCCCTTGAGTTAGTTCTTGCCCACAACAAGCTTGGTTTGGCCACCACTCTTTAAGAGTCCTGTAATAAAAAGATGGAAATGTGGATTTGATAAACAATTTGTCTTCCCAAGTAGCTTGATGAACATCCAGATTCTGCCATTGGACAAGTCATTGAGTAATTATGTCATCTCTCCTTGGCAAAGGTCTTGTATCAAGGACTGCAACAAGCTCCACTTTGATGTAACCCTCAGAGGTAACCAATCGTAGGTTTGTCTGTGGAACTGCTCTCAAACCCAAATGCTTCTTGAGCTGGCTAACATGAAAAACAGGATATATTTCAGCAATGTCAGGTAGTTGTAATTTATAGGTTGATGGTCCAATTTTCTCCAAGATTCTAAATGGCCCATAGTACTTAGTGGTGAGCTTCAGATTCTGGTGCAAGCCAAATCCATGGTGCCTGAATGGCTGTAATTTGAGATAAACGATGTCACCCACATTGAATTCTCTGTTAGTTTTGTTCTTATCAGCAAACTTCTTGATTCTGGACTGTGCTTGAGCAAGATTGTTCTTTAGCCTATTGATCATTTGTTGTTTTTGCTGAAGGAAGTCTGCTGTAGGAAACTCTGGTCATGGTATCATTATCTCAAGGATTTGTGGAGGGCAATATCCATACAATGCTTCCAGGGGTGTACTCTTCAAAGAAGTGTGGTAATTGATATTGTACCACCATTCAGCCAAAGGTAACCATGCTAACCACTTCTTAGGCTCAAGGAAGGTCATACATGTTAGGTAAGTTTGAAGACATTGGTTGACTCTTTCTATTTGCCCATTTGGTAAGCTGAGATGTAATGTAAGGATACCATCATTGACTTGAAAATGTCTTGACATAGCTTGCTAGTAATTTTTTTGTCCTTATCTGTCACTATTGCCACAGGGGGGACCATGCAGTGTGAATATGTTGTCAACAAAGAGCTGAGCTACTATTTGAGCCGTGAAAGGATGGGCTAATGCAATGAAATGAACATATTTAGTTAGCATGTCCACCACTACCAGAATAGCATTCTTTGTCCCAAATTTTGGAAGTCCTTCTATGAAATCCATTGAGACAAAGGTTCATGCTAGGTTGGGAATTGGTAGAGGGGCTAAGAGGCCAGGGTAATGACAGTGCTCAGTTTTTTCTCTCTGGCAGACAAGACATTCAGTTACAAAAGCCTCAACTGCTTGCTTCATTTTAGGCCAATGAAAGATTCTTTTTATCCTTTGATAGGTAGCTCGTATGCCTAAATGACCTCATGTTGCTGATGAGTGCAATGATGTCAATATCTTGTTCTTAAGCTCTGGTGCATCTCCAATACATATTTCCCCCTTTATATCTGAGGATGTCTGCATGCATTGCATAGCCAGGGACTGCTTGATCATTCACCAATAGTTGTTGCATTATGGTTGTGTAATGTGTAAAATTAGAGTACCTTGACTCAATGTATGAAATCTATGCTGGAGTAGCTGAAAAGATTGTTGCAATTTGTTGTTCTCTTCTTGATAGTGCATCAACCACTGTGTTTTCCTTGCCCTTCTTGTATTATATGGTGTAATTGAACTCAAGAAGCTTCATCAAGAGTTTGTGTTGGATCCCTTGTGTCAACCTTTGGCTCATCATGTATTTAAGACTTTGCTGATCATTTTTGATTATCAACTGTCCTCCTAAGAAATAATGTCTCCATCTTTTCAGTGATAGCAGAATTGCTAGCCTCCTTGTGATAAGTGGACTGATCAGAGGTTCTAGGTCCAAGAGCTTGACTAAAGAAAGTAATTGGTTGTCCCTGCTGCATCAAGACAGCTACTATTCCACAACCATAAGCATTAGTTTCAAGAGTGAAAGGTAAGCTGAAATTTGGCAGAGTCAAAACAGGAGCAATGATCATCTTTGCCTTGAGTTCATGAAAGGCAGTTGTATGGTCAGAAGTCCAATGAAAAGCATATTTTTCAGAAGTGCATGGAGTGGTTTACATATGATTTCATAGTTCTTGACAAACCTTCTATAATAGCCAGTGAGACCTAAGAAGTTTCTTAGCTGAGTGACTGTTTTTGGGATAGGCCAAGACTTTATAGCTTCAATTTTCTTTGGGTCTGTTGCCACTCCTTGACCACTGATAACATGACCTAGATATTCAACCTCAGGGACCACAAAGGCACACTTTCATTTCTTCAATGTGAGGTTGTTTGCTCTTAGTATTTGGAACACTAGCATTAGGTGATGCTGATGCTCTTTAGCTAACTTGCTATAGATTAAGATGTCATCAAAAAATACTAGGACAAACTTTTTAAGGTGCTGAGCAAATATCTTGTCCATTAGAGCCTAGAAGGTAGCAGGAGCGTTTGTCAAACCAAATGGCATTACCTAAAACTTGAAATGCCCAAAGTAAATCTTAAATGCAGTCTTATGGATGTCAGAATCTTGCATTCTAATATGATGGTAACCACTTCTGAGATCCAACTTAGTGAAAACAGTAGCTTCATAAAGTTCATCTAGCAAATCTTCTATCACGGGGATTGGGAATTTGTTTTTGTTTGTCTGGGAGTTCAATTCTCTATAGTCAATGCATAATCTCCATGACCCATCCTTCTTCCTCACTAAGATGGTAGGTGAAGAATAATATTGTGACTTGATCTAATGATTTCATCTTTTAGCATCTCTTGAATCAGTTGTTCCACCTCATCCTTCTACTTTTGTGGAACTCTGTATGGCCTCAAATTGAGAGGTTTACTGCCCTCTTTCAATGGCATGGTATGGTCACAATCTCTTGCTGGTGGTAGAGTAAACTAAGTAGAGAATATGTCATCAAATTCTTGCAATAACTCAGATATGTGAGGAGGACCAGACACTGTAGTTTGTTGTTTCAAGAATGCTGAATTAGGTTGACTTGTATGATATAGCCCAGATTATCACTCCTGCATATTTTCTCCAACTTAGCAGCATTGATGGGTGACATACTGGTTGGAGCTGTAAAATCTTTGAATGTCACTTTCCTCTGCACATCTTTCATGATTGTCAAATTACTAGAATTGACCCTTAGATCAATGCCAATAGGACTATGCCTTTTGATCCAGTCACAATAAAAAATAAGATCATAGCCTTTGAGCTGCAATAACATAAATTCTCCACTGAAAGCTTCTTGTTGGTTGTAGTATGTGGTGGTGTTGATAGTGGCAGAGGTGTCCAAGGTGCCCCCTCCTACAACTGTTACTGGTTTGGCTACAATGGCTGATGTTGTGCAGGTGGTTCTACTAGCAAAGGTATAATCCATGAATGTGTTTGTGCTTCCACTATCTACTATTGCAATATCTCTCTTGCCTCCTATAGAGACTAGTAGGTAAAATGTAGTAGAGGAAGATGTACCATGAGCAACATTTGAAGATAGTAGTAGCAGTTGGGGATGTTCCTGTTATTGTTGAGGAGGGTTTGTTACCTGAACTTGGAGTAACACATGGTTCTCTTCTTCCATAAATTGCTCCAGGACTAGCTAGTTTTCTGGGTCAATTGCCATTGCATTAACAACTTTTCTGAATTTGCAAATAAATTTGTGCTCAGGGTTCCATGGCTCTTGGCAGTCCCAACATTTGCCTGGTTCCCTTGACTTGATTAGTATTTGTTTGGTGGGTTGTTGAATGGGTGGTTTGTGTCACACCCAGTTTTAAGGCCAAAATTGAAAGCATCCATTTATGTGTGTCAGGATCAAGTTTCACACATAAAATGATAAATAGTGAAATAAATAGTATAACTAATGTTTATTACATCGAATATTATTACAAAAGCTTATTACAAGTCCAAAAGGACTAAGCAACAGAAAGGGACACCACGCCACAGGCAGATGACCGGGGGCCCTTACACCTAGAAGAAATCTTCATCAAAGAACTTCCCATCTTTTGAGAATAGCAGCAAAAAATAGGGAAAAATGGCAAGTGTGAGTACATAAAGTACTCAACAAGCGTAGAAAAATAATGGCATGCAAGCTTATAATAAGAAAGGCTTAACATAAGGTTCGATTGTAGAGAAATAGCACCTAGACCTAGACAACAAGTAAGCATGAAACTACACCCAGGTTACCCCATAGTAACCAAGGGCCACAAGCTCACAGGAGTCACACCTGTAGCCAAAACTGATCAAAACTCACAGGTATCCCACCTGTCACCAAACCAAGAATGATGCTCACATGTTTCCACCAGCAGCATTCCAAGGCCCAAACCAACTAGACCTAGTTACCCCAACCAAATCCAGCCAAGCAAGTCCCAACTAATCGTGTGAAAGGTCCATGTCGCTCATGACCGTGAGCATGGCTGTCAAGACAGTTTATACTCTGCAGTGATTGTACAACTTTACCCATATGTTGGTCACCCGTCGGTGACTAAGAGTCTCCATTTTGCTCAACATACACTTTCTTAGATGTATGGTCAGGAGATCACCACATGGTCTTTCATAGTGTTTCCTAGCCCCCAAAATATCCACACTAAGCTTTCATCGTTGTGGATTACACCATCCTACAGTGGCCCCTCTTGTGCCATGGTTAGGAGTATACCGTCCATCACCTAAGGTCAGGATTACACCATCCTTTCCTTCTACTCTGAACATCTATGAAACTGGGAAAATAACATGCTACTCATCTAAGCCTACCCATATTATCCTTGTGCTTTGCGCGGTAAATATGGCTACACATTCCATGAATCAGTCTTTAGGATCACAAGCAGGCACTAACACCAACAAACGGTACATAACAAGTACCCATGTATTCCTGCACCATCATCAACATCCTCCTGCTTGGACCTCTTAGACTCACAAGTTCTACAAAATTGTTAACCAATTCCCATAGTTAACCCTAGACTTGGCAAACTAAGCATGACATAACCTCACTAGTGTTCTACCCAAACCAGGTAACAAGGGTAATTCACTGAAGGGTATGACACATTGAGTTCCAATAATTACAAGTATGCAATCTTATAGATAGATACAAGAAATAGGTACAACATGCGTCAAGGACATTTGCCTGGATATCATGCTTGCTCTCAAGATCTTCAAAGTCAATGTCTTGAAAGTTCTTTTGTGGCTCACTGTCTAATCAATGATCGACAGACCGGAAACAAGTAATACAATAAAAATAAATAAAACAAAATGGCAAACAGAGGAGAAACAATATGATAATGCATTGGCTGAATAGGTCTTGCCGCTATGAGAATTTTGGTACAAAAATCAATTAAATCAGAGTTACAGTTAAAAAGATATAAGGCTTTGAAGTTCCAAGGGCTAGATTGTAAAATTGCAGATGCTAGATTTGAATAAGTTTTCAAAACTGGGGTCTAGATCATGATTTGTGAAAAGACGAAGGGCTTCAGTGTAAATCTTTTAGGATTTGCTACAAATAGAATTGTTTTTCAATGAATAATCGGTGAACTGGGTTCATAAACCCGTGGACCAGGCGATGTGCCAGTCCATGGTGGACTCACGGTGGCGCGACTGAAGGGGCTCATTGGAGTGGGCACGCGCGGCCGCTATAGGGCGTGGCTCCTCGTCATGGTGGCGCAGGAAGGTTGAGGAGGTAATGGTGGTCCTCACCGTGGGCGGCGCGAGGCGGTGGGTGTGGGAGTGAGGTCGGTGATGAAGGTGAATGGCGGCGGCGGGTTTCGCTCGGTGTGAGGCGACTTGGAGCTCAAAGAGGTTGTTCAGAATAGAAATGGATGAGCGGACGGAGTGCCGAGGCAGCAGCTCCTTTTCTATGGCCGGTGTGGCGAGGTGAAGCATCCAGAACAATGGGTCGCCAGTGGCGGCGGAGTGGAACTTTAATCCGACGGTTTTGAAGTTGGAGCGGGAGAAGGGGAGTCAATGGGGCAGCGATTGATGAGGGGAAGAGGAGAGGAGGCGACTGTGCTTCAGCTCAGCTTCTTGATGCACAGGGGTTGCGTGGTGCAGGGATGGGCTAGAGCTGGGGTGGCATGGGAGAAGAGAAAAGAAAAAGTGTTTGCGACAGGTTGGGCTGAAAGGAGCTTCAGGCTGAATGGATAAAACCAAAAGCAAACGAGCGGCAGAATAGATTTTGAACTTTATTCAGGGATTTGGATTTAGAACAGAGAGATTTAAACATTTACAAACCAAAATTTGAATTGGATTCAAAATATAATCAAATCAAATTTTTGGAACTTTTCAAATCTGGAAATCTGGAGTTTGGTTTAAGTATTCAAATTTAAACCAAGGGCTTTAAATCAAGGGTATTTAAAATTAACCAAAGCAAGGTTTGGAAAATTCAAAACAAAATTTGAATCTTTTTTAAAAAGCGAAACCAACCTCAGGCTCTAAATAAAATATGCATGCAATGAAATACAACCTAGCAAATTTATTCAAAACTTTTCCTGCCGCTAATTAAGTGGAATGCATTATCTTGGCAAGTTTTAAAATTTTCAAAAATCAGGATGTTACAAACCTACCCCCCTTAGGATGAATCTCGCCCTTGAGATTCGGATAGATTGGAAAACATATCTGGAAACTCTGCCTTTAGTTGATCTTCTTTTTCCCAAGTAGCTTCTTCTAAAGTATGATTACTCCATTGAACTTTACACATCCAGTATCTGTGATTTATGGTGGCTTTTTCTGTGGTATCCAAAATCTTGACGAAATATTCTTAATACATCAGAACTTCGCCAACTTTTATCTCTTCAAGAAACATCTATTCTTCTCGAACTCGTAAGCACTTCCTCAGTTGTGAAACAAGGAAGACACCGTGCAGATCCGATAACTGAGACAGTAGCTCCAACTGATAGGCCACTTCACCTCTCTGCTCTAGGATCTTGAAAGGAGCAATGTATCTCAGTGCAAGCTTGCCTCTTATCTTAAAACGATGAAGTCCTCTCATGGGTGACACTTTTAGATAAACAAAATCACCGACATGGAAACTTAATTTCCTTCTTCTATGATTAGCATAACTTTTCTGCCTTGACTGCGCTAGCTTCAAGTTCTTTCTAATAACTTGAACTTGACTTTCTACTTCCTGAAGAATTTATGGTCCAAAGACTTGATTTTCTCCAGGTTCATTCTAGAATAAAGGAGTTCTGCACTTTCGTCCATATAACATTTCAAATAGTGACATTTTCAAACTTTTCTGATAGCTTTTAGTATAGGAGAATTCTACATACGGGAGAGTCTTATCCTAGCTCTTACCATCCTTTAATGTACAAGCTCTTAACATGTCTTCAAGAATTTGATTTACCCTCTCAGTCTGACCATCAGTTTGAGGTTGGTATACCGAACTAAAATTCAGCTTTGTATCCATTGCTTCATGTAGCTTCTCCCAAAATCTTGATGTAAAATAAGCTCCTCGGTCAGATACTATCTTCTTGGGCACTCTGTGTAAACACACGATTCTAGCCCTTGTAAGTTGTCTTGACCGGAATGAAGTGTGCAACCTTTGAGAAACGGTCTATGATAACACATATGGAGTCATAGCCAGATTGCGTTGTAGGTAATCCAACATTGAAGTCCATACTTATTTCTTCCCATTTCCATTGAGGTATCTTCAATGGTTGCAAAAGTCCTGTAGGTCTCTGACGTTCTGCTTTGACTCGCTGACAATTGTCACATAGTGCCGTGTATTTAGTTACAACTCTCTTCATTCCATACCACCAATATCTACTCTTGATATCATGGTACATCTTGGTACTTTCTAGATGAATGGAATAAGCGGAGTCATGAGTTTTGTGTAATATCAACTCTCTGGTTTCTTTTACTTTGGAACACATAGACGTTTCTTGTACCATAGCGTTTCTTATTCATCAATACTAAATCATGGAGCCTTATCTTCCTTGATTTACTCTTTGATTTCTTGAATCTTAGCATCTTCAAGTTGTTCTTTTTGAACATCTTGCTCCTATATTGAATCCACTTCCATTGCAATGAGTTCGGTATTTGATACCCATCCAAGGTTAACCTTCTCAAATTCTTTGCAAAACTCAGGCAACAATTCCCTTGTTGCCAACATGTTTAAATGGGTTCTTCCACTCAGAGCGTTAGCTACAACATTAGCTTTGCCTGGATGATAATTTATTTCCAAATCATAATCCTTAATTAATTCCAACCATCTTTGTTGCCTAAGGTTCAAATCTGGCTAAGTGAAAATGTATTTCAAATTCTTATGATCTGAATAAATTTCACATCTCTTGCCAAAGATGTAGTGTCTCTAAATTTTTAGAGCATGTACCACAACTACTAATTCCAAATCATGGGTTGGGTACTTTTTTCATGTTTCCTTAATTGCCTTGAAGCATACGCCACTACATGGTCGTCTTGCATAAACACACGTCCTAAACCTTGATCGGACGTGTCATAGTAAATTGAGAATTGTTTCTCCATGTCTGGCTTGGTTAGGACTGGTGCAGTAATAAGTCTTTTATTCTATTCTTGAAAGCTGTATTCACGCTTTCGCATCCATTCAAAAGTCTTACCCTTCTCGAGTAACTCCGTCATAGGCTTGGCAATCTTAGAGAATCATTCAATGAATCGCCTGTAGTATCCTGCCATACCAAGAAAACTTCTGATATCTAAGACATTCTGTGGTCTATTCTAACTCAATATATCCTTGAACTTACTAGGATCAACCGATATTCCTCCTTCAAAGATAAAACAGGTAAGAAATGAAACTTTTTTAACCAAAATTCACACTTTCTTAGTTTGGCATATAACTAATTTTCTCTAAGCTTCTGCAATACCGAACAGAGATGTTCATCGTGTCCCTCTTCATTCTTGGAGAATATCAAAATATCATCAATCAATACCACCATGAATTTGTCCAAATACTCCATGAAGACTTTGTTCATCAGGTACATGAAGTACACAAAAGCATTGGTTAATCCAAATGACATAACTGTATACATGTATATACCATATTGAGTAATGAAGGTGGTTTTGGGTATGTCAGTTGCTCTAATCTTTAGTTGATGATATCCATATCGGAGGTCAATCTTCGAGAAAACATAAGCTCCCTTAAGTTGGCCAAATAAGTCACTAATCCTTGGCAAGGGATACTTGCTCTTGATAGTAACTTCATTTAGAGAATGGTACTCCACGCACATTCTCTAAGTATAATCCTTCTTAGGTATAAAAATAATAGGTGCTCCTCATGGTGATGCACTAGGACGGATATATCCCTTATCTAATAACTCTTGAAGTTGTTCCTTATGCTTAGCTAATTGATTATCGACCATTTTATATGGTCTCTTGAAAATAGGAGCATCATCAGGAACTAGTTCAATAATAAACTCAATTTCATGATCTGGTGG
>VSTD030004196.1:0-10429 GCA_008808055.3 Sporobolus alterniflorus
CCAAATAACTATCAACTGCAAATATACTGCTGATGGAATTACGATGTAAAAGACAAACCTGAAGCATAGCCTTTGTTGGCACACGGTATTTAATAACCGCAGGAGAACCTTGAAACCTTCCCTGTACTTTAGTCTCCAAAACAAAGCAGTGGGAAGCAGTAGCACCGCTGGAAGAGCAAAAGATAGGTTGTCAAGAAAAAAAATTATTAGCAACGCCAGTTGCAATATGATGCATTAGAATAACTTGCGGGTCAAGCTTTTCAACTATCTTGGATGTGCTTCCAGAGACGATCTTGATGCTTCCTGTGGCCAAGAATCACCATTCAGGCTAACATCATAGGCAGTCCTGCAAAATAGAACTTACAATAATCACTGGTGACATTAGCGCAGAATACCAGGGATGATTTGCTTAGCTTTCCTAAAAAAACAAAAGAGAGTGAAAGATGCAAAAGTCGATTGGCGGTACAATTCAGTAGCCCAGGGGAACGATCAATGCAGGCTTGGTTACAGATGCCAGAATGGTAAGAAAAACAGTAGAGTAAAATCAAAGTACATGCGAGGCTGGTGTATGCTACAGTAGCAGAAGATACTCTCTTTTTTCTTGTAAAAAATCGTTGCAATAATCAGACTCTAATTGTGAAGGTTGGTTGCAAAAACATCTTGAAACACTACAAGTAGGATCTATGACGGAAACATTAGCTGTGATGCCTTCAAAGAGCTGATAGTGTAGAGTAAATTCCGCAAGCATAGTATGAAGAGTATCTAGAAATGCCATACAAAATCAAGCTGCACAGTTAATGTCTTTGAAGAATGAGAACTTGGTTACATTGTTCATTCAGATGTAACTTTATATGCATGCAACAAGAACTTAATCGAATGATGGCTGCTATGGTAATTCACTAATTGTTCTAGCCAGCTGCATAATCAACAAATCCCACAGCCAGAGTAAATAACATACACTCCATATCATCTACCGTAAATTACAAGCGTCAAATGCGTGAAAGTATATATCTGTGTCGTGATCATGACCAATAGCATCGATATGGGAGAAGCAGGCTGGCAACGACTTTCCCTTTTTTTATCCTAGACTAGACTTAAGAATCGAAGGTCCATCGAAAGACTTAGCACAAGAACACTTCTTGTGAATCGGGGTGCCCTAGCACGTCTCATTCCAGTCCTTGATTGCTTCTACTTCGTACGTACGAGAGGGATCTCACGCGGCAGATGCAGATCGGGGATGGAGAGGGAGGAAGGCGGACTCACGCAGCACCCTGGTTACAGAGGTCGAGGGTGACAGCGAGGCGCTCGACGCCGGGGCCGGGCCGGGACAGCGCGACTTTCTTGTGCGCCACAACGAACGGCGCGTCCTCTGCGGCCGCCGCAGAGACGGCGAGCGTGACGGCGAGGAGGAGGGGGAGGAGTGATCGCGGAGTCGCCATGGGGGAGTTGGGAAGAGTTGGTCAGATGGGACGATGATGACTAGGTTGGTGAATTCTGCTACCATGAAAAGGATTTGAACCAGTTATTTACCTTCGGCAATTGCAAAAAAAAAAACTTTCCTTTTTTTACCGAACAAAAATCTGAGCATCCTACATGTATTATTTTGGTTAAATTTGTTGTTGTTAGAATAAAAGTTTTAGTTTAAAACTGAACCGAGGGTGACACCAACAAGGGGTTGCATTTGTTATTCGTTTTAATCATCAACTGATTAAAATCATGAAGAGGAGCATCACCTTTGTTAGCTCTGCATAAGATGAGGCAATCACAATGTCTGAGGGTGACACCAGTGTGATTGTGTATAATGCATGACTTCCTCCTCTCACAGTAGACGTCTCTAAGAGAAGAGTGCATTTGCATCAGTAAGGAGCAGGGCGACATTCTCGACGGGCATCACGCAGCCTAAGGTCGCACTGTCGTGAGCTTGTGCCCCTCGCCGCCAAATCTAGGAGCAAGGTGGCATCCTTGTGCCCCTCGCGTTCGGAGTAGGGCGGCGTCCTCGTGCCCCTCGCTACGTAGAGTCCTTTGCACCCGTCACCGAAGCTCCGCCATTCACACCCGGAGCCACCTCCCCTTGCGCGCTAGAGCACCATCCCCGAGCTTTGCCTCCCTACCGCTGGTGCAATGCGTCGACGAGCCGGACCTGACTCCAGGGACCTCTACATCAGCTGCCTTCTACCGCTGGTGAGGCCCCCACCTTCCCCCCTCCCTATCGAGTGTGCCACCATCGGAGCTGAGCCCCGCCCCACGGGCGTTGGCGCTGCTCAGCACCATTGCCTACGTCGTGGCCTAGCGTCATCTGAGGCAGAGCATGATGACTTTGACAAGTAGCCCCAAGGAGACTCGACTGGGCGTGCAGCGTCAAAGCGGTGGAGTTCTACATGGTTGAAGAATTGCATCGAGGAGAGGGTGTGCAATTTTGCAGTCCCTTTGTCATTCGATGCATTTTGCATCGCTCTAATGCCTCCTCTGTGTTGGGAGTGGTTTCGCATATGCACAGTGCTTCAGGAAGTGCATTTTTCTGTTTGCATCGTGCTGTTAAAGTTAGTCTAAGCACGCACAAAAATACTTTTGCATTGAGACTTTTGGATTATGTTTTTTTAAAATTTGCATTTTTTCTATTCGATGAAATCTTTTTTAGAACACAAGTAAACATGTATTTCATTAAAAGAAAAACAAGATACAAATAAAGTTCTGACAACCATGGAAAAGGAGAGAATTAGCCGGAGAAAGAGCTAACCCACGAGCTAGACGACCAACAACTTATACATATGTTTCTATTACACAAAACTATTGAGCCACCTAATAACTGCTTGTATCTATTTGCATAGCATGGTTGTAAGATCCATGATCCTGAGACCACCGAGCCCATCAATGAAATGTTTGTATGATTTCTATTATTTTTTTGTGTTGTTAATCTCAAACTTATGCATTTCAAAGGACCCACACAGCATGTTCATCTAAGAGTCCGTTTGGTAGAGCTTTTGATAAACTATTATATAACTGAAAATGATTATCTTTTATTCTCTAGATAAAATTTTAAAATCAAGCTATAGAATCATTTCTCAAAATCAAGAGAAACTATTTTTTCTATCTC
This sequence comes from Sporobolus alterniflorus, assembly GCA_008808055.3. Taxonomy (NCBI): domain Eukaryota; kingdom Viridiplantae; phylum Streptophyta; class Magnoliopsida; order Poales; family Poaceae; genus Sporobolus; species Sporobolus alterniflorus. Next base: position 3,095 of record VSTD030004196.1, read on the forward strand.
TAAGTTCCTTATTCATTCCATCTGAGAATCTCAAACAAAAATGACCTAAAACTAGTGACACATGCCAGCAAAACTCTAAAATATCTATGTGGAGGGCATCTATATTATTAAAGCAATGCGTCACAGACATCAGCCAAGCTAGCCACGTCACCCGATAAATTCTCACCGTCAGATCCTCAAATCTACGGCCTTAGGTTGAGCCACGTCACCAAAAATAATATTTTACAAATGAGTCCCTAAATTTAAGAAGAATCAACTCACGATCCACCTACCATGCGGCGATGGTCTTTTTTAGATAAGTTCTTGTATTTTATAAAAGCCAACCCTCAGTCCATGAGCATGTGACGTTATCTTTGTAAATTGGCTCCTGATTTTTTTAAAATTCAGCCCACAATCCTATTTTCAAATGAGTTTTAACTATTAGTCCCGAAACATTTAAATCATTTATATTTCAGTCTAAATTCCTTCAAAATCCTTTATAAACCTTTCTAAAAATTTATTTAAAATTATAAAATACATACTAAATCAAATGCAACTTCAATAATTTCAAAGTTATTTCTTTAAATATTCTAGGTCATTTATAATTCAGTCCAAATTCATTCAAATCCTTTATAAACCCTTCTAAAATTCAAAAGATTCACACTAAATCAAATATAACTTTAATAACTTTAAAATTAATTCTATTAATAGCCTCTTACCTAGCTTGCTCTAAATTCTAAAATACATACTTAAGTAAAGTTATGTCTTAGATAATTATGCATTCCATTTTTTATGAAACAAGCCGCAATTGGGGGAAGACATTTTTTACAGAAAAATACATACAAAAAAAATCAATAATGAACTTATAGATTGCTAAATATCTTTCTTTGACATTTTTTAATAGAAAAAATACATACAAAATAATTCAATAATGGACGTATGGATTGCTAAGTATCTTTTTTTGTTATGGATACAATAATCATAAATTAAAACAATTCCTTATACCTATGTAAATAAATTGTAAGCAAATCAAAATACACGCTGGCGCACGCCAAAGTGACTACTATAGGTAAAAAAAAGCAAGAGCATTTCGGTTGCATATCCTTTTGTTATCCTATAGCGTCCGGCTGCTTCTGCGCGACCATCTCTTCTCTTCCATCCCCGTCCATGGCGTCCGCCACCTCCTTCGCGACCCTCGTAAGCTCCCCTTCTCTTCAGGCCTCCATCGATCTCTCGAGGTCTCAGTCCCCTCAACTTTCCTGTTTCTCGCGTTGATTGCAGGCCGTCGCGTTCCCGGCGGGGCAGCGGACCCTCCTCGCCGCCAAGGGCTCCTTCCGCAGCGCCCGCCTTCCCTCCCAGACGCTCTCCTTCTCCGGGTCCGTCGCGCTGTCGCCGTCCCACATCCGGTCGCGCTTCGTCACCTCCGCTAGCGCGGAGCCCAAGGTACCATCTTTGTGACCTGCCAATTCTCCCCCCCCCCCTTTCTAATGTAATTAATCTATATGATATTGCTGGGGTGGGGGGTACTGGTGAGCCTCTCGCCTCTCCCCTCGCAGAGGCATAAAGTTTGTAACTTGTCAACTTTAATTCGCGGATGCTGAATCTTAGCCATGTAGACTTTCGACATTTTATCTGCTTGGAACTGCTAGGTGAGGTTCAGTTCAGCATGGGTGGCTCATGTTTCTCGTTTCTTTCGGCTAAAACTGGGTGCTTGTTCTAAGACATTTCATGCCCTTTGGGCATTGATAGCTTAATGAGACCCTATTTTGGAACTACATTAATCACTAGTATGTAAAAATCGCTCATGCTGTTGTATGCTACTGAAACTGTGTGACACACCTTGGCGTATGCAGTTCTGTGGTTACATTCTTGCGTGGTTGCATATTTTCTGTTAATTCGTATGCTACAAGAGGGCGGATGGAGGCATTGATGATTTTTATACGTGCTTTGCAGGAAGCAGAACTTCAGTCCAAAATCACAAACAAGGTGTACTTTGACATAGGCATTGGAAACCCCGTGGGAAAGAATGTTGGAAGAATCATCATCGGCTTGTATGGGGATGATGTTCCCCAGACAGCCGAGAACTTCCGTGCCCTTTGCACTGGTATGAGGTCTTCCTGGATCCTTTTTTCAATGTTTAGCTTAGCCTTGCCCAGCCAAGGTGCATGACAATGTCATTTCTGCAGGTGAGAAAGGGTTTGGGTACAAGGGATCCAGTTTCCACCGTGTCATTAAGGACTTCATGATCCAGGGAGGAGATTTTGACAAGGGCAATGTATGTGTTTAATTAATTCCAGTTGAATATAGTGTGTTGCATTTGCAAATTGATTCCATCTTACAGGACTGAGTGATTTTGCGTATCTGTCTGTACATGTGTACATGTGTTAAATATTGTCATGTTGGAGTTGTTGCATTTGATTTACTCCAATGCAGAGTACTTTATGTTACACGTTTAGGTTGTGAATAGAAGGAGTTGTCGTCCTATGCATGGTTTTTTGCTAATCTTACTAGCTTTGGAGTATGCATCAATCTTTGCATCTCCCGCTGAGTGCCTATTTAGAGAGATTGACACTGATGCCCTCTTTTACATATTGTTGTACACAGTTGTTTTTAATGTTTGAATTTCTGCTAATGATAACACTATCTGTTGTCCACACTTTGCTGGTTAATCCACCAAACAGTTCATCTCTATGTCACTAGCACGAAATAAGGTTTAAATAGATTACAAGTAGTATTTGAGTTATGCACCAGTTCTGCACCTAACCAGCAGTAATAGGTAGGGGTTTCCTAGTAGAGTCGTCTCTAGAACACTACAAAAAGATATTCTTATATGCTTGGAAAGTTGATTGTTAGGATAACCTAAATTGGATGTGCAGTTGTGCGCCATCAACCATTGCATACTATTGAATAAAATGAATTTTTTTCAGGGTACAGGTGGGAAGAGCATATATGGCCGCACCTTCAAAGATGAGAACTTCAAATGTATACTCTGCATCTGATCTGGTCTTGATTATGCTATTTGTATTTCTTGTCCCTATCTAAAACTGATGGCCTGTCAATTTCATGTTTCAGTGGTTCATGTTGGACCTGGAGTGCTTAGCATGGCTAATGCTGGACCCAACACCAATGGTAGCCAATTTTTCATTTGCACTGTCAAGGTAATTTTGTGCTTACTGCAACTACTAGAGAAACAATCATTGTTTTCAGCTACATTGTGGCAAAGCCAACACTGAACTAATATGACTGGTACCTTGGGTGCAGACACAATGGTTGGATGGTTGACATGTTGTGTTTGGCCAGGTTCTGGAAGGTATGGACGTGGTAAGGATGATTGAGTCACAGGAGACTGACAGAGGGGACCGTCCGAAGAAGAAAGTAGTCATCAGTGAATGTGGGGAGCTTCCTGTGGTTTAGGTGCTCTACAATTGCCATCGTAGCTCAGTCAGACGTCGACATTTACCCCTCTGCGTTTCACTGGGGAGTTCTATGATACTGTGGACTTATTGGTGGAGCTAAGGCATATCACTGTTTCTCAGCTGGAATAAATGTTCTTGTTTCCCTACCCTTATCAAGGAATGGTTTTTTGTTCCTGAGAGCTGAAGTACCCTGTAAAATTTATGATACTTTCATGCGGATTGTATGCCTGGATGCCCGTCACAGGCAAACCGAAGTTCTTCCATGACATCAGCATTTGGTCTCTTGCTGTAGATGCTGACTTGTAAAGCGGATCTGGTTACCACAACGACATACACGACATTACAAAGTTAGCTTCACAAAGGTAGATCAATGTTGCGCATCATCATGAACACACACGAGCGACGCGGCTATTAGGTTTAGCTTGCATTGTCATGAACAACAGCTACTCCGATTAGGTACTAGACTTGTAACGATAAAATGTTGCATGTGTGGCTGGTAATAATTTGAGAAACTTTTGGGTTTATGTTGCTTATTAGACCTGATTGAGTTAGTTAACTAATACTACCTCTGTTCATTTAGACTAACCGGTGAAAATAAAAAGGAACGGATGGAGTATTAAGCAATGAAGAACAAAAATATTAAAAAGTATTGTTGGTCTGGAGTGGGACGCGTTTGCTCCTTTACAAGCTGTGGATCGCTGATGTAGAATGTTCATCTCCCTTGGGGCAAACAAAATTGTGTACGACCTGCTAGCACCAGCAGCGACAAACAACAGGAGCATCAGGAGAAAGAGAGAAGACACATTATATGCATATTGTATATTTTTTGTTTTAGTTTGTATGCATATTGTATATTGTTTGGTTTAGTTTGCATGCATATTGATTATGCGTTGGATAGTCAAATTAACTGAAAACTCATTTTGATTCCCTTGGGAGCCACCAATCAAACAAAAGCACAGACTCATGCATTTGCAAAATAAATACAAAGATACACAGTTCTTACACATGAACTTGCTCAAAGACCTAAAAAATTAGGGAAGTCTGAACATTTACTTTCACGAGGAACCATTACACAATACGCAAGCTTCAAATGGTTGTTCTAGGGCCCTCTCTTTCGTACATGGGACTAGTTCATATGATGCCACCGGCATATAAGTTAGGAAAGCATACCTAGCTAGTACTGGAATCTTGTTACCTTGCAGTTAGTCGTTAGCTTGTCATATCAGCAAGCCAAGCCAGAGTGGCAAACTGCTAACCGTGGCCGAAAATGCATGTCAATGCGTTATTTTAGAACTGCAAAAGATATTTTTAGAACTGAGTTTGAGTCCTGCTTGTTATATCTAAACTTCCTGAGACCCTGAAGATATTTGACAGCTTTGCTATCAATTTCAGATAACAGGCGGCTCTGTCAAATCAAAGGATACCAGCAATCCACATCGTTAAAAAATGTCAGCATCAGGCAGGACCAAAATAAGCCACACCGCACAACAAGGTCTTAATCATGTATGGATTTCACAGAATGCAACAGTATGAGCAGTTCAGCAAGTTGATACCAATCTCACGATATCAAGAACTCCCCATGAAACCAGCCTCACCTAGCCCGGTGCAATGCCATTAGAGATCTACAAATATGTTTTGGGGTCCCATGAACAATCCTGGTTATTGGATCATCTCATAAAAATGTAAGAAATTGAAAGGCAGAATCGGATATCAGCTCACCCCGACGCACAAAGCTTCTTTCATGGGCTACGTACTCTCCCCTTTCACACTGCTACTCTTCAACGCCTGGAGAGCGCAGGCCTCAAATCTCTTGACCGCCTCAGCACACTTGAGCGGATCCTTTGCATTGCTCTTGTAACACTGGAGGCAGCCTTCTCTCTCGTGGGTGCAAGGCATGGGGCTCTGGTACGGTAGCTTGAACTCCTTGTCATGCAGCTCCTTTGCTCTCTTGCTGAGCTCTTGGCGTGCCCCAGCCTCCTGCTTCTCCAGCTTTTCGAGAACCATCTCACTTTCTTTCAGGATGGCTTCCACTTGCGGCACTGCTGCTGGGCGTGGTGGGGGAGCAGGGGTCACTGGCAGGAACATGGGGGGAGGCTGCAGGGGCCACCCAGGAACAGGAGCAGGGCTGCTTGTCTTGGGTTCGGGCGGAACGTTCTCTCGGGGCTCATCATGGGTGATCTTCTTCTTAGGCCTGGGTCTCCTGGTTTTGCGCTTGATCTTCTCGTCGTCACGAGCGAGCTGGTCGATGAGCTTGGTGCTGATCTGGATTGTGTAGTCACCCATTGCAGAAACGAATCCTGCACTGCATGCTTAGCGTATCAGAATTGAGCAACAAGTTTCAGGGAAGTTCATTATTGAATGAGGATATATACTGGATGAACAACTTCATCTTTCTATCTTTTTGTGTTTGTTTTATTAAGAGAAACGACGAAATATGCATGTATTAGTAGTAAATTTGAAAGTCAGCTGCAGCTACTAGTTCATATGATTTAGGGCTGTCAGCTTAGGTACAGTAAAACAAAAACAAAAGAGTAGCAGGCAAACCCCGTCTATCGGTCAGATGGCCGCACAGATCAGGAAGTGAGCCAGCGGCAGACCGAGCAATAGGGAATCTTCCCTACCTAAAGCCAGCGAAAAATCCCCTTCCCCAATCCCCTCGATTAGGAAGAAATCTCAGCGAAAAATCCCCTTCCTTATCCCCAATCCCCTCGATTAGGAAGAAATCTCTCACAGTCCCCGCCCTCGCGCAGGTAGGTAGGGATCGATCCAGCCTAGATAAATGTCAGTCAGGAGGAGGAATTGGAGAGGAGAGGTCCTCAGCTGGAGGTAGGAGACGATGGCCGTACGTCCAACAGCCGCTGCTTGCAGGAGAGGAGACCGACGAGCCTCGAAAAGCTTGGAGATGAAGCTATTTGGGTTGGGCCGGAATAGGGTAGCCAATGGGCCTCTCCTTGTTCTTTTTTGTTTTTGCCATCGGTATAATTTTTGGGCACCTAGGTGTCTCCATGCAATGCTTAGACCGTGCACAGCATGCGGAAAATGTAGAAATCCGCTTTTTTTTTTGGATTGGCAGCCTGCTCGAGCAGCCCCCTGCACATGTTCGTTTGCTGGAGTGCTGGTTTCAGTGCTCGCTCGTCTGACTTTATCTTATTTTTATTCTCTTATTTTTGTTTATGTTATGTTAACTTTCTCTCACACCTGCTACGGCTCTAGCAGCAGTCTGCAACATCTAATTTATAGTCATATTAGCATCAGGTACATCAGTCTTCTCTCTCCCAGTCAGCACCACCCTTTCAAAATTAACCATTTCAGAATTCATTTCGTGAACAGCGAATTTGAGAAAACAATTATATCAAAATTTAAAATATGATACATAAAATAAAAGACTACTTTTGATTTTTTAGAATTTTTTGGACCTCAAACAATATTTATAGGTGGATGGGGTATGAAATTTATTTTTTTAGATTTTTTGAATTTTTTAAACCTCAAACGGTAAAAACAGTTAAATTTATATTTAAACGATCAAATTTAAATTCAAACGGTCCAATCAGGAGTTAACAGTGCACTACCGTCCACCGGCTCCAGTGATGAACGATAGCGCTACCCCTACCACTCAGTCAGACCTCCACATCAACTCTACCAGACAGGTACCACCCAACAGGCTAGCACTACTGCCTCCCAGTCAGGTGCCGCCCACTAGAACCAGCCTTAGAACTTTGTTTTTCCATATCTGATATCTCTAGTTATTTACTGCTCATTTTGAATTACTGTTATTTCTTAGTTCACAAATAAAAAATATGCAATTCAGGAATGCCGCATTTTCTTGATCAACGAGGGCAAGTACGGAAAATTCTCCCGTGTTTCTTTGTTCCAAATCATCAAACCACTGATGTAAAAAAAACCCCATCAAACCAATCACAGAAAAAATAAATTCAAATTC
>VSTD030004197.1:0-10429 GCA_008808055.3 Sporobolus alterniflorus
CTAGGGAAAACCATTGAACAACCTTGTAGTGATGTCCTAGCGCACACCCCGGAAGTGTGTAAGGGTACTCGCCTGTATAACGGGTATCCGGCTACTGAGGATGATCACGACTCATGGGGAACGTGTACAACCTCTGCAGAGTGTAAAACTGTTATAACCACCATGCTCACGGTCATGAGCGGCATGGACCCTCACATGATTAGTGGAACCCGGGTTGGGTTGGGTTTGTAGAGTCAAGCATGGTTAGTCCTGTTCATTAAGCAATGGACTTTGCGGTGTGATTGAGGTCCAGTTTGGAAGCATTGGAGTTTGCTTAGATATCTAGAAGTTTTTAGTAGAGTATAATCACTGCTTGCTGTGAGTCAAAACCCTCTTGTCAGCCACCCTTGTTTAAACTTTCATATGACATTTTTCCCCGCACTTGTTGAGTAGCCACCATAAGTCTACTCAGCCTTGTTCGCATTACTTTAGATGGCATGGGAGGATGGGACAAGCAGGGTGAAGACGAGGAGAGCTAGGTGGGCCTCTCCAATGGTCAAGCCTGTGGAAGCTGTACTACGCTTTGCCTAATTCCGTTGTTTTCTGCTACGTAATCTTTTTCAGACCCCGGGTCATTATGTAATGAATATTACTCTGCTTAATCAAAACATTTCATCTGTTTATCATATTGTTGCTATGCGTGTGATTAAACATCCTGGGCACACGTATAGAGGCTTCAGTTCTGTGCTTTTTAGAACCGGGGTATGACAAGCTCCCCCGTTCTTTAGACTGAATGTTGTCTTTGTATAGTAGAAGATTCCAAATGGAGTGATGAATGCTATTTTTTCTTCGTTATTAATGGCAAGGCTGATTTGGTGATAGTCAGAATAGGAATCCAGAAATGACAATAGTTCACATGACGTTGTGAAATCAACAATCAGACATATTCGAGGCAGAGGATACTCATCTTTAGGACATGCTTTATTTAAACTGGTATAATCAATACACATGCGCCAGGATCGATCCAGTTTTTCTACCAGAACTGGGTTTGCTAGCCTACTTGGATACTCTACTAGCCTGATGAACCCAACTTCATGTAATCTATTGACTTCTTGTCATATGACCTTGTGCCTTTCTGGAGTGTATCTTCTTTCCTTCTTCTTGATTGGCTTGAACAATGAATCAATTCTCAATTTGTGCTCTATCACCTCCCTGGGGATCCTGGGCATATCCGATATTTTCCATGTGAAAACATCAAGATTTTCCCAGAGAAAAGTGACAAGCGTGAGTTCTTATTTGGGGTTGAGCTTTGAATTGATCTTGAGCTTCTTGTTTGCATCATTGCGGTTAGCCAGGACTTCCTTGTTATCCTCCTCTATTGCTGTCCCTTTTTCTTGTTGTCTACCTTTTGATCGGCATGCGACTAGGTGGAGGTTGAGGCAACGTAGGTCCCCTTCTGCGCTGTCGATGCTCACGAGGTACCACTGGTCAGTGGCTTTGGCGTCAATGTCTTGTGGGGGGGCGTCGTTGCCCTATGTCTTGGCCACCTTAGCCACCTGATCTTGGGCTGCTTTATCGCTGAAGAGCTCGGCTTGCAATAATGAAGTGTTCTCGCATGCTAGGGCATCTCTCTGATCGGTCTTGATGGTGATAACACCCTTTGGTCCAGGCATCTTCATGGTGGCATAGGCAGTGTGGATGACCGCCATGAATTTGAGGAGAAAAGGCCTCCAAAGATGCAGTTGTAACTGATGTCAAAACTCGCAACTTCAAATGTTTGCGTCTCTTTACATTTGTTGTCTCCTGATCCGCACGATACCTCTAGTTCGATATGTCTGATGGGTGTGGATGACTGTGTCAGGATGACACTATGGAATGTGTCATGAACTGATGTTAGATCTAATAGATTGAGTCCCATCTTGATGAATGCCTTCCTCATAATGAGGTTGAGGGAAGCCCCATTGTCTACTAGAGTCTTGGCCACCTTGTGACGTCCGATCAGAGCTTAACCATAAAGGGCAAGTTCCAATTGAAGAGCTCTATTTCTGGATGGTCTTTGGGCCCAAACGAGATATCTGTTTCGGGCCACTTCATTCTTCTTTCCAGCACGATGCGCTGTGCCAGTTTGATCTCTCTCTCTCGAGCTTCTTTCCCTGAGTCTTTGAGGAGATGGGCATATTGTCCCAAAGATCATGTTGATATCATCAAGCTAATCATCATTGTCGAGATCAGCCCGATGATGGTCTCCTCATCATGGCTCCTGTGCTACTAGCTTCTCTGGCATTTTCTTATGATCTAGAAAAGCTCTGCACTCATTTAGATCTTGCCCTGTTGTGCGGAGGATCTCATACCACTTCTCAGCATCAACAGGTCATCGGAACAATCTCTTCTCTTTTTGTTCGGTGGGGTGCTGCTTTCGCATCCCGCAATCTACTACATTGACCTCTCAATCTTCCCGATGCTTCTTCCATGGAGGCCCCTTGTTGCGTGAGTCAAGGTGTCGGCCTAAGGTCTCTAAGGGCTCGATGTAGGCTTCTTCATGGTGATCTCCTCGACAATCTTGATATCACTGACTCCATCTTGGAAGGCATTAATGATCTCAACGTCTAGGATGTCCGGGATGGTGTTCCTAGCATTACAGAATCATTCCACGTAATCTCGGAGGCTTTCATCATGCTTCTGCTTGATAATCTTCATTGTTTCAGTTGTGGATGGATGCTCGTATGTGCCCTATAAGTTGCTGATGAACATGGAACATAGCTAGTCCCAGTTGCAGATAGTACCTTTGGGTAAATTGATGAGCCAAGATCTAGCCGCACTGGATGGAGCCTTGGGTAGATAGTTGGCCTTCACTCGATCATCACCTCTAATGGCCTCAATGACTTTGTGTAGACTTGGAGGAAGTCTTCGAGGTTACTAGAGCCATCGTACTTATCAATCGACCTAGGCTTGAACTTGTTAGGCCAGGCAATTTGCTTGAGCTCGGGTGCCATAGCATGAAATGCGCCCCTCTCTGATGGAGTGGGGGCTCTTATAGGTGAGCGCTACTGAGGAGACAGCATCCTTGCCTTGACACATCTTCTGTCATTGATGATGTTACGGAGGTTAGCGGGATCGCGACCATACTCACGGTGCCGGTGGTTCTGGGCTATCTGCTGATGAGCATCATTGTCGACCAGGAGTCTTTTTCCACTGGCCGAAGACGCTTCTTCACTTTGGGTGTGCTTCACCTGATCGGCAGACCCGTTACCAAAGGAGTTCTTGCCCCGATGGTTTCCAGCCGTTGGTTCCACTACAACGATCTAGCTCAGTGCATCAGCCCCTTGCTGGGCCAATGCTACCACTAGGGAGTCTTGAGGGACCATATGCTGAATTGACTCCATGATGGTCTGGAGCCAAGCGGCATTGAAGTCTGGATTTAGATTCTGAATAATTCTTTTGCTTGGTGTACGTGTGAAAGTTGCCTAGAGGGGGGTGAATAGGCAATCAATCTGAAACATGACTAATTGAAACCATTAGTCTGCAAAACCCAGACTAGTCCAGCTAGGGGTCGACAAGTCCAGATGGGATGAACTAGTCCGGCTAGGGGTGAACTAGTTCAACTTGGCAGACTGGTCTAGATACTCATGGACAAGTCTGACCGAACGCAGTGGAAAAGTAGATCGGCTGATAAAAACTCTATTCTAGCACGATTCCAGCTAGGGATAAGCAGATAAGACCTAGAACCACAAGTAGGAAGCATGATAAATTCAGGAGGTAGGTGAAGGCAGGTAATTTTACTAAGCAAGAAAAGCAACCAAAGGTAAACAATACAAGAGCAAGAACTTATGAAAGTAAATACTGCAGGAGATAAGAGACAAAGATTTGTTCCCAAAGTTCAGTGCCACAAAGGCACCTATGTCTCTGTTGTGGTGCCCACAAAGGGTTGGGTTGCTCTCGACCATTAATCCTCCCTGAATGATCACCAAGATCAGGTTCGGCTCTTCACTATCAATCCCCATGAAGAGGAGGATAACACAAACTTCCTGGGACTCAACCACACACATGGGAGTTCCCGGGTAATGCCTACCTGTCTAGGGGAGGAATCCCTAAGTGTAACAAATGTAATTGAGGTCGTTGATGAAGACACCAAAGGGCTCTTGCTTGGAATCAAGTGGCTCACTCAAAGATTAGCTCCAACCTTCTCTCTAGAACTCAAGGATGAGTGAATGGGGTGTGAGAGAGGATGAGAGGAGCTCTTTTCTGAAGAATGAAGTACTATTTCAAAGTTGGGAGTGGGCAAATGTTCAAATGATGTGAGGGGGTCCTTTTATACCCTCTTACACAGAAGTTACCGTTAGGATGTCAGAGACCCAGACTAGTCCGCTCGAGGGCCGGACTAGTTCGAACGGAATCTTTTTGAATTTCAAACGGTAACGGACAAGCTGACCCGGACTAGTCCGGTCATGGCAAAGCCAGGTTTCTGGTTAACCCAAACTAGTTCAGATAAGTGTCAGACTAGTCTGGATAACCCTATCTAGGTTAATCTGGATGACCTGGACTTATCCAGATGGGGTCCGGATAGGTCCGGGTTAGGCACAGGTTAGGTTCTGCACAATCCGAACTAGTCTGGATAGGACACTAACAAGTCTGGATTGTCTAGAGGCAAGATAGGGGTTAACCCAGACTAGTCCAGCTGGGGGCCAGACTAGTCCAGTTGGTCTAGAAATGAAACCAAAGTTAACGCAGACTAATCCGGCTTGGACCCAGACTAGTCAAGTTGGACCAAAGACGATTTTTCCTTTAGCCCGGACTACTCTAACTACGACCCGGACTAGTTCTGATTAGACAGAAGGATCAGGTTAGGAATTTTGAGCACTTTGGCACTTCCATCACCTCATCTTCACATCCCTCTTGATAGTATGGCATCCCTAAGACTCAAATAAAATATAAAATAGCCTTGATCCATTTGGACATTGTCTTTTCTTTATTTTCCCTTTTTGCATGGATAATCATAATCATTATATGGCAAATTCCTATATTCAGACTCATTCAAATGGTTAGCTCCCTAATAGGTTGTCATCACTCATCCAAAACCCACATGGGGGCGTAGATGCACATTCAATCTCCCCCTTTTTGGTGATTGATGACAATACATTAGAGTTTTTGACAACCTTTAAAAAAAGAATGAGTTTTAGTTGCAATATCTATATTTGGAGCTCCCCCTAGATGCGTGCATCCATAAAATCATTCAAGAAACACATGACACACTAAAGGATAATATCAGAGCTTACAAATATAGAATCTGCAACTAGTGGGGTGTCTAGAAAGTGATGTGATCAAGAGCAAATATACGTGATAACAATCTTAAAACATTGCATGCAAGACCACATAATCAAAATAGGATATGGCACACCACAAGCATATAATAGATAGTAATATTTAGATGACATAAAGACATAAGGATCCTTAGAAGCCATACATAAAATTATTTAAAACATGTCCACATCAACCAAGTAAATATCCGAATAAGTTCATTACACCAAGTTCCAAATAAAACGACGAAGGATAACTAAGATAACTACTTTTACCCCTTTGGCATCAAGACACCAAAAGGGAAAAGCAAAGGAAGAAGATGAAGAGATCCATCTACTCGATCACCTCATCATCATCGTCATCCTCATAGTCACCATTGCCTCCATTGTTTTAGCTGCCACAAGGACCACCACCGAGGTGAGATTCACCCATCTCAAGATAGTTAAGCTCATTCGGAGTGAGGAAAGCAAATAGGTAAATCGACTATCAGAGGTCTTCGGCATCTGGAACTTCTTTAAGAGGCTCCTCAATCTGTAGCTTGGAGTGGATGAGCCTATGGTTGTAGGCATTGGCATCCAATTTCTGCTCAATGACATCCAAACGACGGTTGGTCCTTTGGCACATAGGGACAAGCCCTGTGAAGAGCTTGAAGATACTGGAGCAGCCCTTGGAAGAGCCAGGACCGTGAGAAGAGCTCAGAGCTACTGAGGTAGAATGTGGAGGAGGAGGAGCTTGAAGGAACTGGATGGCGGAAGAGGGCACCTGCGGCTTGATGTCTCGGTGCTTCACATTCTTCATAAAGGTCAGCCCGGACATGTGCTAAATGAAGGACATGATGAACGGGGCGTAAGCACAAGCCCGAGAAGGAGTGACCGCCACATTCCAAATATCCTGAAGGATATAGTCAAAGATGTTGAATGATTCTTGCTTCATGATGGAATCAATCAAATTCTGCTCATAGGATGGAATAGCGGAGGCATCACTAATCCAAGGAGCTAGAGTCACCCTCAACATCTGATGCAAGAGGATGACATAGGGAGTGGCACCGGTGATGGTAGTGGCATTGGTAGCTTCTCTGGGCAAGTAAAAGTTCTTCATCTGTGTAGACACCAGTGGATCACCATCATGTAAATTCTGCTTGTGCTTGAAGTGAGTATGAAGGTGGAGGTGTTGGGTGAACACCTTGGTCGTAGAGGAGTACCTCACTCCATTAGTCATCCACTCTATCACATTGGAGCGATGAGGAAGATACAAGGTGGCATAGAATTGCATGATCATCTCATCATTCCAAGGATAATTGAAGCCCATAATATCACAGATCTTGTGATGCTCGCATGATGCAATTATTTCATTGAACAAAGGATGATTATTGTTCTGCATATATAGGTCAAATTTATGCTCTTCATCAGAACTACCAGTGTCTTCTTAGGTAAGATCACTGAGCGGTACCAATCCGCATGAAAGTGGCACTAAAAATGCGGGTCCTTGTTCCGCTTCTCCAGCTCAAAGAAATTGTCATCTCGGGCCTTAGTTAGCCTCGTGTGATCTGCGGTTGAGTAATCAGCAAGCCGAGTCTTTCTTGGGTTGTCACGAGGAGCGTGAACCACAAGTGCCCTTGTCATAGCGTGCTGCTGCTGCTTAGCCTGCTCTTCCTCTTTCTCAATGATGTCATCTGTAGCCTACTGACGAGAGCCATGAGTCACGGAGGATGGTATTCGAGTCCGCTTGGAGGTTGACCCAAGGAGGAGCCCTCGCCGGAGGGGTTGACACTCTTCTTCATAATGCTCCTCTTGATGGGAGCCATTACACTGGATACAAAGAGAGGATGGTGGATAAGTAACCAAGCTAAAAGAAATAGAGAAGGGACGTTAAAGGAAATTTAGCTCAACTCTGTTCTGAGTGGACTAGTTCGGTCCAAGACATAGACAGTTCGGTAGGATGGACTAGCTCAGCTGAACCTAGACAAGTACGACCAGAACTGAAGTTGGGCTAGATTTAAAGTAACTCACAAATCCCTCCACGAATAAGGATGAAATTTGAGAATGAAGTCCTACAACATGCTAGGATTGACTTCACAAAAGGAATTTAAGTGCATTGTTGAGAATCAAAAGGGGTCAGAAAAATACACTTAAACCTAGCAAGTGAAATTAGAGGAGATTCAACTGATAACTTTGAACCAAAATTTGTGAGGATGAAGCCTAAAATACTAGTGACAAGATGACCATAGGGATCTAACAAAGAAAAAATTGAGATAGCAAAAGTCGAGGAACCGTAGGAGGATACCTTGGGAGGTGAAAATTAGCATGGACTAATCCGGTCTTGGGGCTAGGGCACCCCAAGAAACACTAAGAACGGAGAAGATCACCACAAAATCTTCACCAAGTCAGCTTGGCCGCTGGTGAGAAAAAGGCTAAGTGTTCTAGGGTTAGAACGAAGAGGTGCAAGCCCCTTATATAGGGGCTGGGCAACCGACCTGGACTAGTCCAGTTGCCCAGACAAGTCCCCCCGACAGGCCAGACAAGTTCGGCAAAACCAAAATCGGTAGAGGCAGTTGAACTCGGACTAGTCCATAGCAGGGCCGAACTAGTCCGGACAATCCAAAAATGATTTCGGGTAGAAGAAACTAGACTAGTCCCCATCAGGCCCGGACTAGTCCGGACGATCCAGAAAGGAAAAAGGTAGAAGCACCCGGACTAGTTTGCCCTTGGGCCAGACTAATCTGGCAAATCTAGAAACTCCTAGCTAACATGCTCCGGGCTAGTCCGGTTAGGGACCCGGACTAGTCCGGTTTCCTTATAAAGTGACTTGGGAGTTTTGCTAAGGAAATCCAAATCTTGAATTTGGTGTATATATAAACTCAATCCTCGGATATAGTTAATCAATGTGGACAAGATTTTGAAAACCTTTTCACATTGAGTCATGCATTGAATTTGAATGAAATTTAGCATGGTCCTATGAACAATTTGCAAAAACATAAGAGAAAAATAGATAGAAAAACAGTTTTGGCAAGAACTAAGAACATCATTTCAGGTGTGCAACAAGTCAAGTCACATTCCAAGAATCAATAACATTTAGTTCACTCCTAAGCTCTCAGAATCTCTTTTCATCTAGGGGTTTGGTAATGGTATCGGCTAATTATTCATTGGTTCTCACATGACAAATAACGATATCCCCTTTGATGGCATGATCTCTCATGAAATGGTGCCAGATTTCTATGTGCATGGTAATAGAATACTCACAAGGGTTATAAGAAATCTTGATGGCACTCTCATTATCACATAGGAGAGGGACATGGTTCATAGTGTAACCATAGTCCTTTAGAGTTTGTCACATCCAAAGTAGTTATGCATAACAACTACCGGCTGTAACGTACTCCGCTTCGGTCATGGATAGGGCAGTTGAATTTTGTTTCTTTGAAGACTAAGATACTAGGGACCAGCCAAGGAATTGGCAAATCCCGGAGGTACTCTTCCTATCCACTTTGCATCCGGCATAATCCACATTGGAATAACCAATGAGATCAAAATGGGAACCTTTTGAATACCATAGGCATAGGTTGGGTGTTAGAACTAAATATCTCATGATTCTCTTAATGGCCCTTAAATGGCACTCTTTGGGTGTGACTTGAAATTTTGCACACATACACACACTAAGCATGATATCGGGCCTAGATGTACAAAGGTAAAGCAAAGAACCAGTCATGGAGCAATATACCTTTTGGTTAACCGATGTGCCACCCATATCAAGATCAAGATGACCATTAATGCTCATGGGAGTCTTGATGGACTTTTTTCCTTATCCATACCAAACTTCTTGAGTATATCACGTGCGTACTTTGTTTGGCTTATGAGTGTCTCATCTTCGACTTGCTTGATTTGAAATCTAAGAAAGAATGTGTGTTCATGCATCATGGACATTTCAAACCTATCAGTCATGATCTTGCTAAACTCATAACAAAAAGATTTATTAGTAGAACCAAAGATAATGTCATCAACATAAATTTGGCACACAAATAGATCTTTGCCCATCCTTCTAGTGAAGAGCGTAGAATTCACCTTACCAATCCTAAAACCATTATCAATGAGAAAATCCCTAAGGCATTCATACCATGCTCTTGGTGCTTGCTTAAGCCCATAAAGCGCCTTATTGAGTTTGTAAATACGGTTAGGATACTCTTCACTCTCGAAGCTGGGTGGTTGCTCCACATACACTTCTTCCTTGATTGGCCCATCCAAGAAGGCACTCTTCACATCCATTTGATAAATCTTGAAATTATGGTGAGTAGCATAGGCAAGTAATATATGAATTGATTCAAGCCTTCAACTTGTGAGTAACATTTTGCCACAAGTCGCGGCTTGTTCCTTGTCACACCTCCATATTCATCTTACTTGTTGCGGAATACCTATTTGGTACCTACAAAATTTTGCTTTGGTCTCTCAACCAAAGACCATACTTTATTGTGCTTAAAGTTGTTCAATTCCTCTTGCATAGCCACCACCCAATCTAGATTATGTAGTACATCTTCTACCATGAAAGACTCAAAAGAAGAGACAAATGAGTAATATTCACAAAAAGTTGCAACACATGATCTAGTGGTTAACCCTTTTTGGATATCACCAAGGGTGTTATTCACGGGATAATATCTTTGTACAGTGTGACACACCCTTGGATGTGGTGGTTTAGCTCTTGAGTTATTTTCTTCTTTATCCCCATCATCCTGATCTCCCCCTTGATCATTGCTCTTCTCTTGGACTTGATCATGGTGTTCATCTTGATTTTCTTTATGATTGTGATCAAGTCCTTATGTGGGTGGAGTGGTATCACTTAGGGATTGACCTTGATGTTGTTCACTTGGATCTTCAGCACTTACATCACCAATAGTCATCCTTTGCAAGTCATCACATGGAGCTTCTTCATCATCTACAAGATCAAGATCAACTTGCTCCTCTTGAGAGTCACTAGTCTCATCAAACACCGCATCACATGTTATTTTAACACAACCAGAGTCCTTGTTGCAAACACGATATATGCAAGAGTTTGAGTCATAACCGAGCAAGAAACCTTCGTAGACTTTAGGAGCAAATTTAGGAGACTTTGACCTCTTTTAAATAACATAGTACTTGCTTCCAAAAACTCAGACGTAAGATGCACTTGG
>VSTD030004198.1:0-10428 GCA_008808055.3 Sporobolus alterniflorus
TTTTGCTCGTCGTCCCGGCAAACCAACCCGCAGGAAGGCACCGTTGCTACGTGCAGCGCCTCCTTGACCGCCCGCATTTGCGCGGGGTCTGCGTAACACAACCAATTCTCCATCAGACCCCAACCACAAGAAGAAAACAAATACACGGGCTGCCCAGAAGTGGAAATTAAGAAGCTTGCCTCGGGGATTCCACTTGGGCTTCTCGGGCGCGACGAGGTCGCCGTATAGCCGCTTCCTGGAGGACTTGGGCGACGCCGAGAGCAGCTTGGGCGTGAAGACCTGCGGGATCGAACAGTTAGTACGCATTGCAAAGGGGAAAAGACGAAAACGAAGCAACGACCGAGCAGATCAGCACCGGGGACCAAGAAGAGGAGCAAAAGATCTTACGGTTCCGGCGCCAGCGTGCGGGGACCGGTGCGGGGAGGTATGCCGCGACGCGTCGGTGGGAGACTGGCCGGGGCAGCCTGGCGTTAGGCGGCGCTTGACATTGCGCGGTGTGCTAGACGCGGCAGGGGATGGTGACGCCGCCTGTGATGAGTTCGCCATGGCGCTGCCGAGAATCGGCATTGGAGCTTAGCGGGGGCGGGAATTAGTGGTTGCTCTTGGGAATGCGGGAGATTTGTGGTGGAATTGGCGGGTGATGAGCGAGGGCGAAAGGTGGAAAGAAAAGGGCGCGTCGGGGCCGCGTGGATAGGGCGCGACCCCGCGCGAGAGCGCGAAACGGTTTTTCGTCCCCACGCGGGAACGCGTCAGCGCGGCGTGGGACTTCCGCCTCTTAGTTGGTGCCTCTTCAAATTTTGTTTGATCCCACGCATGATCCCGGCCTTTTATCCCGGATCGGTGACTCCAAATCGCGGGTTAACATATTTGAATTGATCGCATCTTGCAAACCTGAAATAACAATGGACAGGTCAGCATATCTTTGGCCATATTATTGCCTCCACCCAAAATTATCACTTCACTCTTTTAAAAATTGATTTTAAGACTAAATATTGCTTCCACCCAACCACAATGGACCCCTCCATTCATTAGCAAGGAAAAGAGCTGCATGAAGTAGTTCATCTCTTCTGGTGGGTCACCGCAAAACCTCTACCTAAGCCATCTTGCACACCCACAAGCATAAAAAGCAGTCTGTTAAGCTAAGTCTGTTTTGAAGCCTCAGATTACAGGCTAAATCCTTCTTTAATAAATCTGTCATTAAGCTAGCTCAGGATTTAGTGGCAAAAAATATGGAATAATTCAAGACGATGAGTCCCTTGACAACATGATCCTTCAGCAATACTTGAAGCATTACAAGTAGACCAGGAAGCAAAGAAAGCAATCCTTAAGCTCACTGATGTGGCAGTGCAGAAAGAAAAAGAAGAAATACAAGCTAGCAAAGGATAAGAAAAAAGAGAAGAAGGACCCCTCTAGCTAGGAGCAGGCCAAGATGAAGAACAAGAAACAGATCAAGTTGAAGGGCCACAAGATGAAGGAAGCACATCTGACTGTTTCAGCCTAAGGGCTTCCCTTATGTCCCCGTTGTTGCTATTGTTTTCAATGGAAGTTGTTTGCATCATGTCTTTTGCTTGGCTCCTCCTTGTGTGGTTGGCAACCCTTTCAGTTTATGGTTGTGCTTTTGTTGTAAGATGTACTCTTATGTGTGTTGGTACTGCTACTTTGTTATCTTGGCATGGTCTCGTCCTGCTTTGCCTATGTATGCTATGTGGTTCTTCTAGTTTTATCCCTTCTCTTTATGGATAGCTTAAATTGTTATTATTGCATCCTTTCTTGGAATGTTGTTTGAATAATTCAACTCAGCAGGAAGATGTCAAGCAATTGGCTACAACATTCAAGAAACAAATGCCATCTATTAATGATGTGATCATCAGAAATTCTCTTGGACCAGACTATATGGGCAAATTCTGTTTTTTTGCTTACTGAAGGCACTAGGGGGGATACATGATACTGTTTGCTGCAAACAACTTAGTCCTAAGCCTAGAAAACCCTTTGTTGTCAGCTCACACCATCACTGCAATTGTCACTGATCTCAGAATCAACCATTCTTGGAGTGTGATTGGAGCCTAAGGCCCTGATGGGGATTTTGGAAAAAATATGTTTTTAAGGGAATTAAAAATCTAAAGCCAACAACCCTCCCTGCTTGGCTAATTATAGGTGACTTCAACCTGATTTATAAATAGCAAGATAAAAGTAATGACCACCTAAATAGGCACATGATGCTTTAGTTCATGAGGGCCCTAAATCATCTCGAAGTAAAAGAAGTCAATCTTATTGACAAGAGGTTCACGTGGAGCAGTAACCAGCAATCCCTAACTATGACCAGAATTGGCAATGTTTTCTGCACTCCTGCTTGGGAGAACTGTTATGATCATCCCTTCTTAAGACCTTTGCCCCTTATCCCTCATAAGGTCAAGACTAAATTTAGATTTGAATCCTCTTGGCCTTCCATGTCTGGGTTTCAGGAAATTGTCCTTTAAGCTTGGAGTAGAGTTGTTTCGGCAAGCCACAATCAGATGGAAACTTTACATGTTAAGCTCAGCAGAACCTCTAAGACCCTAAGATCTTGGGCTAAATCTCTGGTGCCTCAAACAAAGGTAGTTATGGCAATGTGCAGAGAGATCATCCTTCAGCTACAAAAATGTCCATGAAGACAACCAATTAACCTTGAGTGAAGTTGACTTGATCAAGCATCTAAAATCCAGAATCTTGGGCCTAGCTGCCATAGAGAAGTGTAGAGCAAGGAAGAAATCAAGGATTACCTGGCTAAGGAAAGGAGATGCAAATACAAAGTATTTTCAGCTTATGACCAACATTAGAAAGGTGAAGAACTTTATTCATGGGTTACATTCCAATGGAGCTATAGCCACATTGCAGAGTCAGAAGCATGACCTTATTTATAATCACTTCTTGCAACATATGGATACTCATGTCCCACGAGCCTCTTACTCAACTTTCATGAATTAGGATAGCAACAAGGGGATTTTCAACATCTGGATTAGCCTTTTACCCTAGAAGAAATATAGTATGTTGTCCTAGAGCTCCCCAAAGAGAAGGTTCCTGGTCCTGATGGATATATAGAGCTTTTTCTCAAGTTGTTGGCAAATTCTCAAAGATGATATTCTAAATGCATTTCAGCAGTTCTACTCCATGAACCAGCAGAGCTTGCATTTTTCTAAACCATGCATTTGTGGTTCTCATCCCCGAGAAAGATAACCCCACTAGAATCACAGATCATAGGCCAATAAGTTTGACACATAGTGTTGCCAAGATTATAACCAAGGTTCTTGCTAATAGATTGAGTCCTAAGCTTGATCAAATAATATCCATAAACCAATCTGCCTTCATCAAGAAGCGTTGCATTCATGATAACTTTCTCTATGTGTAAGAAATGATTAAAGATTTACATAAAAGGAAGATTCCAGCTCTGTTTATAAAACTAGATATTTCTAAGGCTTCTGATTCGCTCTGCTGGGCTTATCTATTGAATATTATGGAACACATTGGTTTTGGCATGAGATGGAGAGAATGGATATCCTCTCTTTGGTGCACTACTTTTTTTGTGTTCTTGCTTAATGGGGAATAGGAGAGAAGAATCCTTCATTGCAGGGGGGTGAGGTAGGGGGCCTCGTGTCTCCCATGCTATTTTTTATTAGCCATGGAGTCTTTACATAGGTTGTTAAAAAAAACTCAAGACTAGGGACTTTTGGGGAATCTCAGTAGAAGTTGTGACACTTTCAGGATGTCACTATATGCAAACGATGCTGTGGTATTCATCAAACCTAATGCAGAGGAATGGGGTATCACTAATGTCATTTTACAAATATTTGCACAAGCTGCTGGCCTCATCACAAATGTGAGCAAAACTGACTTTTATCCAATTATGTGTCATGAAGCTGACTTGAGTTTTCTTAGTGCTACCAACATTGATATTTCCTCCTTCCCATGCAAATATCTAGGCTTGCCCCTGCACTTTAAAAACTCTATAGGGATCTTTTGCATCCCCTTATTCAGAAAATAGATGACATGCTATCGGGGTGGAAAAGGAATTTTCTTTCCTATCCTGGTAAAGAGCTTCTTATAAAATCAGTTCTCTCTTCTATGCCTACTTTCTTCCTGACAGTGTTCAAGATGCCTAAGTAGGGTTTCTCTTGAATGGGTAGATTTAGGCACAACTTCTTGTGGAGGGGACATAATGTGGATAATGTTAGGGGGTGTCACTACTTAGTCAATTGGCAAGCTTGCTTGAGACGTATAAAATTGGGTGGTCTGGGCATAAAGGATCTAGAGAAATTCAGTAGGGCCTTGAGACTAAGGTGGCTTTGACATTAGTAGGACTCTACAAATAGGTCTCGGAAGTATTTCATAAAAGTCTCTGACCCACGAGACAGAGCTCTTTTCTTTACCTCTACTGTCATTACAATTGGGAATGGCAAGGACACACCCTTCTGGGAAGCAAGGTGGCTTCATGGTGCTGCCCCAAAAGAACTTGCTCCTAATCTGTACAAGGTAGCAAGATTTAAGAGAAGAAGTGTGCACAAAGAGCTCAATAATCTAAACTGTATAAGGAACTTCTAGGAGCAATGGTTCTGGAGGAGTTTGTCATGCTTTTTATGGCCCTTGCTTTTGTCAACCCTTCTGAAGAAAGAGATACAATCACATGGAAGTGGACTGCTAATGGAAAGTACATGATTACCTTGGCTTATGAGTGTCAGTTCCTTGGAGCCATGGCAGCCTTCCCAGCCACAATCCTTTGGAAAGCTACTGCAGAGCCAAGAAGCAGATTCTTTGCATGGCTAGCAATGCATGACTAGGTTCTAACTTCAGATAATATGTCTAAAAAGAATTGGCCCTACAATGTGATGTGCTCTTTGTGTTTCTGCATACATGAAACCACACCTCACCTTCTAACTGCCTGTAATTTTGCTGAAGCTACTTGGAATCTTGTTGCTGCTAATTTCTAGCTCTCAAGTTATGTTGTGTTAGCACCTTTAGCAGGGCCTACTAGCTGGGTGAGATGGTTATCAAGCTCAAGATCCAAGAAAGAAAAGAGAAGGAAGCTTGGTATGCTCTTCACCTTCTGGTGGAGAATATGGAAAGAGAGAAATAGAAGAGTTTTTTTTATCAAGTTGAGGTCTCTGCTCATCGTCTTGCATAGTTTGTTCATGAAGACATCACTCTGTTGCAATCAGCATGTGCACTTCAGAATGCCTGATCTTCCGCCCCTATCCTTAGTCATGATTTATGTGGTGCTCTATTCCTAGCTATTGTATGTGTCCCTTTGGATGATTATTTTTCTTTGTTTGGTTTGCCTGGTCCTGCTGCGACTGTGCTGATTGGTGGCCTGCTGTGTCATTTTACTGGCCTACTGTGTTGTTGGATTTTAGTTCGAGATAGTCAGGTTCTTTTGCCCCTACCACTTTTGTTGTTGGTGGCCTGCTATGTTGTGAGTTTGCGTCCTTGGTTTAGGTTGTTCTCCACAGGTTTTTGGGGGTGGTTATCACTGGTGGTGCAGTGTTAAAGTTGCCTATAGGGGGTGAGTAACCAATTAACCTAAAACATGACTAATTTAAATTGTTAGTCTGAGAAACCCTAGTCCGGCTGGGGGCGGACTAGTCCGGCTTGGCAGACAAGTACGAAAACGCATGTACTAGTCTATCCCAGCGCAACAAAAAGCAGATCAAGCGATAAAAATTCTAATATAGCTTGATTCCAACTAGGGATAAGCAAATATGACATAGTACAATAAGTAGTAAGCAAGACAAATTCAGGAACTAGGTCTAGAGAAGTAGTTTCACTAGGCAAGATATCAAACACTAGATAAGCAATGCAAGAATAAGAACTACAAAAGTAAATCACCGCAAGAGACACGAGACAAGGATTTGTTCCCGAAATTCTGTGCCACAAAGGCAGTATGTCTCCGTTGCGGAGCCAACAAAGGGTCGTGTTGCTCTCAACCCTTAAACCTCCTCGAACGATCACTTAGATCAAGTTTGACTTTTCACTATCAATCCCCACGAAGAAGAGGATAATACAAACTTTTTGGGACTCAACCACACACTTGGAAGTTCATGGGCAACACCTAGCCATCTAGGAGATGAATCCCCAAGAGTAGCAAATGTGATTGAGGTCATTGATGAAGATGTCGAAGTGCTCTTGCTTGAAATCAAGTGGCTTACTCAAAAATTAGCTCTAATCTACTCTCTAGGACTCAAGGATGAGTGAGTGGAGAGAATGAAAGAGGAGTTTTTGCTGAATGATGAAAGCCTGATTCGAAATATGGAGTGGGCAAACGTCCAAAAGAGGCGATGGGGTCTTTTTATATCCCATCACACATAAGTTGCCATTAGAGTGTCAAAGACCTAGACTAGTCTGCCCAAGGGCTGGACTAGTCTAGACAGAATCTTTTTGAATTAAAACACAAATGGTTAAGGAGACTCGAACTAGTACGGATAGGGGCCGCTCAAATTCAGCTGAGGCAAAGGCATTTTCCAGGTTAACCCGGACTATTTCGGATAAGGGCCGGACTAGTCCAGATAAGGCTATCAAGTTAATTTGGATAACCCGGACTACTTCAGATAGAACCAATATAACTTTGGCTGGGTTAAACTGGGCAACCCGGACAAATCCGAATGGGTCTAGATAAGTCTGGGTTATACTTGGATAAGGTTCTGGATGAATCGAACTAATCCGGATTGTGCCTGAATAAGTCCGGTCGGTCCAGTTCCTTAGAACTCGAGGACCCGGACTAGTCCGATTGGACTAGAGGCCAACCTGAGGGTTAACTCAGACTAGTCTTCACATCCCACTTGATAGTATGACATCTCTAATACTCAAATAAAATATAAAACAGTCTTGATCCATTGAGACACCGTCTTTTCCTTGTTTTCGCTTTTTGGATGTATAATCGAAATCGTTAATCACCAATTTTCTGTTTTCAAACTCATTCAACATGTTAATTCCCTAATGACTTGTCATCACTCAGCCAAAACACAAACGAAGGCTTAGATGCACTTTCAAGGTGATCATCCAGGTTTCGTTGAGGAACCCGCCCACCTGAAGCCGCATGTGGTAACACCCCGTGGTGGTGTGTTTCTTCCTTTTTCTGGCCGGTCCAGTTTTAGCCGTTGTATCTCTAGGTCATATGTCTTCTTTCTCTCCTAATGAATAACAGCTCCCGCCACTTAAAAAAAGATCAGATATCAATTCAAAAGATCGAAAATGGCCAAATGGGTTGGTGCATGCTGCACCGGACGGGCATTGCACGCCCCTCTGAATTTTGGATGGATTGCACTAGCGGTAACAATGTCAACGCTGCTAGCCTTCCTTTGGCCTTTTTCGAGCGCAGAGTTGATCTTAGCATGTACTCCCTCCGTTCCACAATGAAGGAACAAAGGGAGTATGAGATTGTGTTAGTTGATAATGCACACAATAGTCTATAGCATTGCCGCCATCATCAGCTACTGAATATTTATTTTTGTCCCTGGAACGAGAACTGCTAATCCATGCTCGTTCAAACTAACCATACTAATCCTGGATATTTGAAAAAACTTATACCAAATCATTGAGTGTTTCAGACTTCAACATTGGCTATACTAAACTTGAGAGTATTTCACAGGTTGGGTAAATGCGAATAAAACCAATCAAGCAACTTCCATCAAACACTTAAAAATTATTCCCTCTAGATTTTAATTATTGACATCATTAATTTTTTATGTAATGTTTGACCATTCATTTTATTCAAAATATTAACTCCAATATATAAAATTATATGTTATATTTTAAATATATTTAGTGAGAAATCAAATCATAACAAAAATATATGATAATTATTAATTTTTTTAATAAGACAATTGGTCAAACATGATAAAAAAGCCAATAACATCAACAATTAAAATCTAGAGGGAATAGTTGACTTGCAAGAACATCTAGCGGCAACTACAGCTACTAAAACGCGGCGAGAAACTGCCTGGGCCTTTTTTTGTCCGCAAACGAAGCACGGTGCAGTACTACATTGCTAAAAATGCATATTGTTTTTTTTGTATTTATAATCCTGAAACGCCTTAATATCTTGGACGTGGGAGGAAAATTGAGTTGCTTTTCCTTGCCCAGAGCCCGGAGGAGACACGTCCAAACATAAATACTCCAAAACTCCGCTACAATGTTCCCTAGTTTTTACTAGCACCAGAGCATGAACAAAGAGTCTGAAAAGAAAGAAAAAGCAAAAGCTTATATGTTTTCTACTTTGAAACTGTCATTACGTTTCTCTTCAGACGAGAATGAACAAGAGGCGAAAAGCAAAAGGTCTAAGTCATCCTGTAACAAACCAAGGCGGAGAGAACATCATGGGACACATGATACAGCGAGCAATGAACACAAACCCAACGTAGGAACTAATTAAGGAGCTTGAGCATGGTCAGCAGCATGACGCATAACCGATTTTCCTTTCCATTGCTGGGCCAAGTGTTCATACGCGCTAGAATTTTATCCAAACCTGCGGCGGCAGGAACGGCATCTTGTGGCGATTCCACGGCATCCACCAGGAACATGTCAGGATCGAAAGGCTCCTGGACTAAGGCAGTGAAGCCATGGAGAGGTGTCTGATCAAAATACGCGCCCATTGAAGAAGCAAGGTTCATGTGGCCGAAGTTGCTGGACGACGCAATGCAGTGCCCGGCATGCTGTATCGGCATCATCGTCGTCTCGCGCGAAGGCCAGAACGGAGTAGTAGCGGGAGCAAGGGCCTGGCTGTTGTTGCCGGTGGCGTCGAAGAGACCAGCCCCAGACCTTGCAGCAACTAAGGAATGTGCACGCCCTGGAAGCATCATCCTCTGGGCGTTCCTTGCCTGTACATTTGCAAGGATAATCCTCGCTTGGTTTCTCGCCTCGTCCCTTTCTTGCATCGTCCTCCGGGCATGTGCGGCTAGGTTCCAGATGGTTTCGTCTGCCTCAGCAGACAAAGCAAGGAGCTTCTGCCGCTCAATTCTGGCCCAGTAGAGATGTTCCTCCAAAACAGCTCGCTCCTGCATACGAACAAAAGGAGCAGAGAGAAAAAGCTTTTTAGTCTGGCCTTGTAACCACGTGCGTGGGAAATGTGTGAATCTGCCTAAATTAATCCACTGATTTAAGAGAAGAAGCTGTACCCGAAATGTTTTGGCGACTGAAATGTTCTGAGTGTGGGTTGAATCTCAATGCAAACATCTTTAGCTACGTTGTTAAAAAAACTAAAGAAAAAGGTCTCTAAACACTATTCGGGGCAAACAAAGCGTGCAGTGAATAGACGTCACAAAAGGAAGTAAAAGAAATGCTCGAAGTGGAGACAAGAAACAACCTTTGGATCATCGGGTGAAGAACTGTTGTCTTTGACCACAAGACTCTCATCCGATCCGTTTTTCTGCATCTCATCCTTTGCCTCTCCGCTCTCTCCTCGGCTAATCATTGTGCTATTCTCCATACCTACATCTTTACTTCTCTTTGTGAGCATTTGGGCAGGAAACCTGAAACAGGCGACAACGGGTGAATCTCGTGGTTAATATCTCACGTCAGCTACAGATTGTAAAGCAATAATTGTGATTTCGGACTTGCCATGTAATTAGAAGCATGTCAAAGATACAAGCGCTGACATGGTTGACGATGAAACCTGGAAAAATCATCACGAAAAAGATCACGTTGTTCCTATGAAATATGAAGCGCAATCAAATCAGATCAATACCGATTACGCTTCCCTGATTTACGTTGATTGGCACGTCTACGATTTTATCTACATGCGTTGCAAAAAATGGAGATGGAAGCAAGCGGACTAGGTCGGTTACATGAGCATCACGCCATTCATGGCAGAGCTGCTATATGATTCCTCGATCGCGGGATCGGAGGTGAAGGGAACTGATGCAGCCCTTGATTAATGACCTATGGATCCATCCATTCAAACAAGCAGTCTTATGATGCACCACCATTCTTGGATCTCAACGTACGATGGGTAAAAGCAAACAGAAATTCAGAGATGTCCAGCAAAAAGTCTATTACAATGGAGGTTCTCAGAGACACACATCACAATCATAGTCCATGCCAAAACTCCAAAATCTTTAACCGGTATGAAAAGGAACAACCTAGATAGGCAAAAGCAACTCTCCGTCAGTCTCACTTGAACATGTTGAAGTCAGGGGTAGCCTCGTCACTGGCTGGCATGTTGTAGTAGCCATTTGCGCCTGGGTTGCTAGAGGACGCACCTGCATGATGATTGTACCTGATACCAGGATCCTCCGCGCGCAACAATTCGATGTAACTAGCGTACTGAGATAAGTTGAGGCTGGAGCTGGCTTGCGGAGGGTCTTGAGTGGGAGCCAGTCCCAGCTGCGGCACCGGCGCTGGAGCGTACATGCAGTTGGTGTAGTTCAGGCAATACTCCTGCGGGGCACTGATGTTGTTCAGGTT
>VSTD030004199.1:0-10427 GCA_008808055.3 Sporobolus alterniflorus
TGTCCACGGACGCGCGCAGGCTCATCCCCAGGCTGCTCGACCCCAACCCCGACACCCGCATCACCATCGCCCAGCTCATCCCGACGCCGTGGTTCACCAAGCAGTCCGTTGCCAAGCCCGTCGCCGCAGAGCAGCCGGTGGCCGACGCTGCCTGCGCCGCGTCCAAGGACGGCGACAACAATGACGAGCCGGAGACGCTGAATGCGTTCCACCTGATCTCCCTCTCCGCGGGCTTCGACCTCTCGCCGCTGTTCGAGGGGTACTCCCTGCGAGGCGCGCGGGAGGGCGGCATGCGGTCTGCGACGCGGGAGTCGGCGAGCGGCGTCGTCTCCCGGCTCGAGGAGGTGGCGGCCCGCGGCGGCGGACGCATGCGCGTGACCAAGAGCGGCGCCCGCAGCGTGCGGTTTGAGGGCGCGGAGGGCCCAAGGGCCGGCTCGCCGTGGCTGCCAACATCTTCAGCGTCGCGCCGTCCGTGCTCGTGGTCGACGTCAAGAAGGACGCCGGCGACACGATCGAGTACCGCTCCTTCTGCAGCGAGCAACTCGGACCGGCACTCAAGGACATCGTCTGGGGTGCCGAGCCGTAGCCGGCCGCCGCCGCCGTCATGTGACGTCGCTCGTCAATGGATCATAGTTGTGGTAGTAGTGCATTGCTTAGTCAGTGTTCGTTCCATTTTCCGCCAGATGATTGCATAGTCCATGCCGTTCGTGTGATTCGACAACGACTTGTGCTGCTTGTGGGGCATGATTTGAGTTGTTTTAGATGGTTTATGGTATTTTCTTTGCTTGAATCTGAATATTCCCCGTTTTATCTAAGGATGCCATTATGATTATGACTGTATCATCATCCATGTGGCAAATTGCGCTTATAATTAATTACTTCATTCATCTGTAAATATTTATCACGTTTGACTTTTGATATCAACTTTAATCATTTATTTTATTAAAAATATAAAATTATAAAAAATTAAATGTATAATTAAACTACTTTATATAATAAATTATATTTGATTTGATTTTTTCATAACTTTAAACTTTTTAAAGAAAACAAATAGTTAAAGTTGACATCAAAAATCTAAGACGATAAACATTTGGGAAGGGAGGGAGTATCGGCAACGATTTATATATGCAAGATCGAATAAAATGTGTGTCAAAGTAACAGCAGCTGTTCACTTCAGAGATCAACCAGACCTCCACGAGTCCACGGTACAAATCGTGAGAGGCAGATTTCCGACTCGTCGCAGGAACAGGCCAGCCACAATTTCGTTTGGACCAGCTGACGAATGAAGATTAATTTCAGAGCACGACTGGTTCCTACTCACCGCCTGAGATCTAGCGAAGAATGCCCCATTGGGACCTCAAATTTTGCTGGCGCAGAGCGCGATTTCGCCAAAAACGTGTGGTGCGGCCGTGGCGTCGGATAAGATACCGTATCAGGCTGATCTCCCTCTTCCCCTGTCGTCCAACTGCGGTGCCCGTCCATCGCTCTCCCGCGAGGAGGAAAATTTCGTCGAGCAAAAATCACGTTTGCACACTAGCGGCTGCGGGCGGCACGCCGTTGAATTGCTGCTGGTTGGGTTTACTGACCTTCGTTTCCCTCGGAGAAGCGGGAACCGCGCTTGATGCTGGACGGCCACAAGTGTTCGATCTGTACAGGGATGGCATCGTGCAGGAGCCGAATTATTGTGGCCGCTGCTTAACTATCGATATGCAGTTAAGTTTCTTAAATTAGTCTTATAATAAATATAGTTCATAAATAATATATATAAAAAGTTAAAAAGAATCGATCTCTTATAATAAATATAGTCCGTACATATTAAACTATCTCTAAAGATAGTTTAATATACAACTTAAGAGTTAGAACTGTACATGTAAACTGGTTGATGCTTACACACGCAGACAATGATTATTGATTAAGCTGTCCAAAACACTGTTTGATGTTCGGAGAGTGGGGTTCCCGAACGAGTTCGCTTCGAGCTGAAACAGGTCAAAGTGAAACTCCCCAGAGTCATCCGAAGCCAATCAGAGAGATTGATTGACATGTTAAGCCGTCTACAGCTTTACTGAAAGTCTGTCGATGAAACAATATTAAATGGCCAATCGCGTACTCAAGCGATAGATTAGTCTTGCAAGGGAAGCTGAGGCCCAGAACAAGTGGACGGCCAATGCGACGTGTGGCTGTGCTGCCTTTCTGGCGCGGCGTGTGCAGACTGCAAAGACCTCTTGCGGCATCTACAATTTCGTTTCTGCCACTGGAGTCATGCAATTCACGTGAGATGTGCCGGACTCAATTTAACCCACCTCTGTTTATCTTTCCCCTTTATCCTAATGCAGGGTTTCACTACGTATACACCGCCTTCTTTCACTATCATTAGTGGACGGTGTGGACCGTGCTGCAGGGTGAGGATGTCGCGGTGGGCGTTGGTGCGATTTGGACGGGCTTTCTCCGCGTTCGGCTCCTAGGTGGTCGAGGTGGTTGTCGTCATTGCAGTGCTCATAGGTGGGCGTCGGCGTGGCTTTGATGGGCTTTCTCGACGTCCGGCTCCTAGGTGGTAGTTGTCGTTGCAGTGAAGTGGCAGTAGAGGTCACTGAACGTGCTGACGTTGTTCCGATGGTTGTGCTTGTCAGTGGGTGACTGTCCATTCTATTGTCTTCGGTGTACGTAGTGATCAGATTGTATTGGGCTCGTTCCAAATTTTCTTCTTTCTTTATGTGAAATGTGCAAGGTACAATCTTAAAAAAATATGATTAATCTAAAATTTGATCATGCAAGGAGAAGACTCGTGCTTTTTGCGTAGACAGACAGCCTCCTCCCCTCTATGGTACTCGACCAGCGATGGGGATATGCTCGACAAAACTCCGATAGTTGAGGCAGCGTGCTAAATGGTTCCGGGACACAATGAATCAGATCAGAATCTCTCCATGGCCTATCTTTGTCCATGTGGCGGCTCGACCAGCTCGATCGCGTAAAGAAACTCACTCATCTGTCGCAGTGACACTGTTTATGTCACTGCAGAGCAGAACAAACGTCGAACCTGTTGACAGACACAGGAATGATACGATAACACAATAATGCCGTTTAAATTTTGGAAAGCAAACATTAGTAGAATAACGTTTCATTCACTTCTGTCACTGTGAGGCACGCATCACACTGATGGAATCTCCATCCATTTTTCTAATGACAACGCTTGATCCTTAAACACTCGCCTGATGGTGGTATCTGTGTTGACCGGGCCTTTCGCCGCATCTTGCCGTTATTGCATTATTCCAATTATTGTTGTGAAAGAATCCGTCCAATTAATGTACTTGGGTCAATGTGTCATCGCATTAGGCTTATTCCAGTAGTGGGTGGTAGTGGGCGCTACCGTCAGTGCCCCGCGCGCTACCACCTGCCCCGGCTGAGGTGGCACGGCGTGCGGGCGCTAGGGGTACCGCTTAGTCAGAGCAGGCGGTAGCGTCTGCACTGGAGCCGGGTCGGATGCTATCCTCCGCACTACCACCCGCCGCTGGAGCCGGCGGGCGGTAGTGAGGTGACACGTCCTGATTGGTTGGTGGTGGTAGTGAGGTGACACGTCCTGATTGGTTGGTTTAAATTTAAACTTGACCGTTTGAACTAAAAACTAGCTGTTTTTTTATCATTAGGGCTAAAAAAATCCGAAAAAATTTCTAATTTTTTTTTTAGATTTTGTCATCCACCACCCTATAAATACCCCATGGTTTGGGGTCATTCCACACATATTTCATGCTATTTTCACTCTCTTCTTCACTCTTCTCTTCTACACTCTACGCCATGTCGAACAATTATACTCTTAACATGCAAACTTGGTGTGACCTCTTGAACACCCCGATTTTACAAACTCCTCTCACCCCCGATGAAGTTTTAGGGTGCCATAGCTGACTTCTACAACAGCACCACCAATGCTCACCGTCAATGAACCACGAAGAATCTAAAAGATCATTGGTTAGCCTATACAAGCAGGTATCCTTGTTCAATCAAATTTATAATCAAGAATCTTCATCCAAGCAAAACGGAGCCGTCGATGTCATGGTTCTGAGACCGCAAAGTAGCGGTACAAGAATCGAACTGGTTCTGAATTCAAGCGCCTCCACTGGTGGAAATCTACGAGGCACTAACCCAAGTGGAGGGAAAGGTCGGCTGCCTCATCCACAACGGATCCATTTGTCTCATCGAGTGAGGCGGCAACAGAGGAGGAGATGACTCATCCCATTGGTAGGGATAGAGCTAGGTCAGCGGCGTGGAAGGGGAAAGGGAAGGAAGACTCAAGTAGTGGGTGGCATCATGTCCACTCTTAAGAAATTAAGCACCACCTTTACTAAGGCGCAGATGTGAAACAGTATAACAAGCTCCGCGACCGTTCCACCGCAAACATGGACACTAAAGAGTTGGCAAGTCATCCGGAGGCCATCAGACTTATTGAAATAGATCTCCACTTTACCATCCAAAATGCGGCGGAGGTTCAGGACGAGGATGATGAGTAGAATATCTATATGTTGCACTTTAAATTAGTATGTATTGTATTGTAATTTTAATTAGTATGTGTTGTATTTTAAATTAGTTTGTATTGTAATTTGAATTAGTATGTGAAGGACTGAAGAATGCGAACAGAGGGAGATGAATGAGAGCCAATCAAAAAATTTCTACGAGGAGAACTTGACCTATATCCCAAAATCTATCAGACGCCCCTCTCTTCTAACTCGGCTAAGACCATATAACTATAAAAAGCTATCGGTCCTCGGAACCGGGTTAGGAACCTCACCGAAAATACTACTCAATGTTGATAAGAACACGTGCAAGACAGATGACAAAAATTGAACCAAAATTCAGTTTATATCCTCATAGATATTTCACTGAACATCTTACATCAAACTTTTTGATCCGATAGCTCAAAAATAACACCGACTCCACCCTAAAATAAAACTCACAAAAGGTTAAAAGGAAAATCACAACTCCAGCCACGAAGAAAAACGAGAGCGAGAACCGACCACCCCAAGACTAGTGCTCGTGGAACTCCTGGCGCGACCTTCTCTGTTGAAGGATCGATTCACGGAGCCAAGCACTCAGAGCAGGAATCAAAGCCTGAGCCATCGCGTGGGATAAATCGTAGACACCAATGAAAATCCAAGCGAGCACCACTGCAGACGAAACCAAGAAAAAATGACAGAGTGCGCGGCCTACTGCATCCAGGTGCTGGTCAACGGGGAAACAAGAGCGCGCGCACAGGCAAACGTAACCAAGCTGCAGATGAATCAAGCCTAAAAGAAAATCCCCCACCGGCTACTGTGCTCATCAGAGAGCCATCGGCCGGAGAATGAAATATAAAAACGAAACCAAAATCTCCCCCCGGCTGCTGAGGCCTGCTCCCAGCAACTGTGACCGCGCGTGAGGATTTGTGGTGGGTGGCCACTGTTCTCGCTGGAAAACAATCACGAATAGAACGGTGAAGAGCGGAGAAGAGGCAACACAGCCGGAAGCTTTAATCAAAAACTAATCACTAAAAGACAAAACTTGGCCGGAGCAAAATTTAAGAGCAGTGAACAAAAATCGCAAGCCGGAAATTTGATTTGGTGGCACAAAAACAAAGAGCAATGGGATCTGCCAGTGGTTGGAATGGAGCTGACCAATGGGATCTGCTGGTGGTTGGAACGGAGCTTTCCTGGCAAGCTACCTGATTTGACCGGGCGCGCTACGGCAGTGAGCAACTAATCCTTCAGCGCATAACCGAAAACGGGCGGCAGAAATCAAAGAGGAAAAATAAATCCTTCTACAGTCATGGATGAGGGCCTGGCAAGAGAACCGAAGAACGAAAACAGCCAAATGGAGGACTTATATCCGATGACCCAAAATCAACAGCACACTACAAGGTGCAAAATAATTTTTTTATTGAAATAAAAACAAGGTTTATAATTACGGAGGTCATCATCCCTCTCCCTCCCTCATTTGATTATTGAAATGAAAATTGAGTTCTTGACACACTTCTACTATATGAAATATGAAATAAAATTAGGAAGTGGCAAGTAGACCTATCCCTCTAAGGTCCTATATATAGTCCTAAGTAAAAAACTAAAAGACTACTATGCTCCTAGGACCTAATATATTAAAAATGGCAAAGGTAGGGTAGCAGAGTCCGACGTAGCCCGTCGCATCGACCCATCCGTCTTTAATTTGCCTCCAACGCAACCTCCGTGATGGTGACACGTGCATCACCCACCGTCGCGCCTCCACTAGTCTTCATGCTAGACTGGGAAACCCTAGCCAGACTTGCTTCCACGTGAAGCAAGCCACTAGATCTCGACGCGTGTCCCGCGCTGATCTCCCTCCGTTGGTTTTGTGGTGCAATCGACAAACCAAAGCTCGCTTGGTTTTGAGGCCCAAACCAAGAAACCATTGCGGTGATTTTGAGACCCAAATCACCAAACTAGAGCTGCCGGTTTTGAGGCACAAACCGGAAAACCCTCCACAACCTTGGTTTTGAGGCTCAACCAAGAAACCGACCACCAATTTTGGGGCCAAATCGGGAGAAACCGTCGCCACCAATTTTGAGGTCAAACTGGAGAAAACCGTCACCACCAGTTTTACGGCCAAACTGGAGAAAACCGTCGCCATCAGTTTTGAGACCCAAACCGATGAGAAACCGTCACAGTGGTTTTGAGGCCAAACCACTGACAAACCGTCGACCTTGGTTTTGATGCTCAACCATGAAACCCACGCTCCTCGTCTTCATATGCACAGTGTAGACCACACACGGCGCCACCCGATCTCTCGATCGCTTAGCCACCGAGTACCCGACCTGTGCGACCATCCTCAGTCCTGTGCACCCGGTCTCGTACTTCTGCCATGATCCTCGTCACTGCACGCCATGCCACACCTGCCACCTGCACACCATGAGACAAGTAAACATGATTCTCCAAACGAAACAGAGATAAAAAAAACAAAACAAAACTATCCCGGATTCGAATTCAAACCTCGTCAAATCAATGACTCATCACAATCAAACCAAGAAATTGACCACTTGGTTTCTCAGTATGTGTCATAATTTAAATTATTATGTATTGTAATTTTAATTAATATGTAATTCTTATTTTCTCAAATTCATTATCCACAGAATGAATTTTAAAATGGTTAAGTCTGGAATGATGGTGCTGACTGGGAGAGAGAAGACTGATGTGACTAATGCTGATATTACTGTGTGCTGGATGTTGCAGCCTGCTGCTGGAGCCGTGCTAGGCGAGAGGGAGAGAGAAAGCTAACGTGGCATGGGCGAGAGTGAGATACAACCAGGCAACCACTGGAACCAGCCTTATCTGATCCATATAGCCTTTAATGACCTCTTCACCAACCGTGCGACGTGAAGTTGGACGCAGTGATGAAGATGGCTCCAAGCTTGCTTATCATGCGTTGATCGGACATGATTATTTCTACGTGAGGGACCCTCTGTCCCCCCGTCTTGGTTAATATTGTTATTATTGCACTGACTAAGATGTTAGGCAAAACAACTGAGAGGGGCCTGACAACAGGATTGTTAGAACAGTTTAGGCCAGGAGTGATTGTGACTCTATAATATGCAGATGACACATTGCTCTTCTCTGCTAGTGATGATAGAGCCATTAGTAACCTGATATGTGTGGTACTACTATTTGCGTAGATATCTGCAATGAAAATAAACTTTCATAAGAGTGAAGTTATACCTGTTAACCTAGAAGAGGGTATATTTCATGAAATTTCACACATACTGAATTGCTGGGGGGTCCCTTTAAATACCTTGGGGGTACCTTTGCAGTATGAGAAGCTCAAAAGGGAGGATATGCAACCCTCGATAGACAAGTTGATTAAGAGAATAACTAGGTGGAGGGGTAAGTTATTGGCCTACAGTAGTAGATTGGTGCTTGTTAAGATATGTTTGGCTAGTATCCCGGTATATCCCATCTCCTTCATTAAATTCTCCAAATGGACAATTAGGTTTATATAATCTCAGATGGGGCACTGCCTCTGTAATAATGATGGGGACTGTCATGAGTACCATTTGGCTAACTGGAAGCTAGTTTCCATTAGAAAGGAATTTGGAGGGCTAGGGGTACCAATTTTGAGAGATTTAAATATCTACTTGCTAGAATCATGGATTAGGAGGTGTGCTAATGACTCTGACAAGATTTGGAGGTTACTGATTGACTTCTAGTACAAAACTAACAATTCCAATATCTTACCTATAAAGATGCAGAGCATCCATTTTTTGGTAGGGGGTTATGTGGGCTGTTGAGGTGGCTAGGATGTGGTATAGATGGAGAGTGCGGAAAGGAGATAAAATCAGATTTTAGGAGGTTGTTTGATTGGGTTCCTCGAGTCTAGCAATCCAATACTGAAAGTTGTACTATATTATCAATGGGCACAACAAAACCATAGCCGAGATTTGAGATAGGGTACACCTTAAGTGCACTTCCAGGAGATGCGTTGATTTAAGATATATAACCTCTAGGATGAGGTGGTGAGTATTGCTAAGGCTATAGAGTTGAGTGGGGAAGAAGATACTATGGTGTGACAATCCCATTCTTCTGGTTTACTCCTCCAAGTTTTTTTATGAGAACAGGAGGGGATTGCCCCCTACTGATTATACTAAAAAATGAAAAGAAGTTTGAACAACAACAGCCAAATAAAACCAGGGAACTTGGGAACATTCTTCTGGTGTTTACTCCCAATTACTGTATGGGGTGATCAATTTTAGAGGAGTTCTGTCTGTCTATGTGCCTGCTGTGTGGAATCTATTGGTTTCCCCAAGGGTACACTTTTTTCTATGGTTAGTGTCCAATAATAAACTCCTAACTAGAGACAACGTGAACAAGAGGAGAGTAGAAGATAAAACTTGTCTATTTTACAATAAACCTGAAACAATTAATCACCTATTTTTTGAATGTGTGGTAGCTAAATAGGTGTGGATTTTGGTGTCTGAACTCGTAGGTTTTGAGATTGGTTCTAGCTATGAATTGGTGGCCAAATGCTGGCTATGTAATAAGAAGTTTGGTGTAGTTAATATGATTTCCTCTATTGTGTGTTGGGGACTATGGAAACTAAGAAATGGACTGTGTTTTCAAGATGTGGACTAGAAATGCCTGAAATAGGTATGGTGGAAGGTGCTGCCTATGTTTTGGTGTTGGAAGATCCTGGTGCCACTAAAATCAGTGAATGGCTTCAGAGTCTGCAACAACAAGCTGGAGCACATGGCTGCGAGGGCAGAGACTCCCGGCGACCTGGAGAGGGGATGCTGGACATAATGCTTCAGTGCCTGATATCGTGAGTGTACGTGTCATTTAAACCACCGTGAGTTCATGTTGTGTGCTGTATCCTTGTGGGCAAGACAGAGTTGTGGTGTGAGTGAAGTGGAGTACGTGTTGTCCGGTACTGAACCTGTATGAACTTGTTATGGTCTTTGCAATGCATTGGGATAAGGGTCTCCCGGCCCTTAAACTATATAAAAAATATTTCTGCGTGATGCGGGCTATACGTGATTTGGCGAAGGAATCATATGTGGGGGAGGCAGGAGCACGACGACGTCACGGATGCCGTTGGGGCCAGGGAAGGAGATGCAGGCACAGTGCACGTCGAGGGTGGCGCCTGTGATTTTTGGCACGTCGCGGATGAAAATAGCGTGGGGGCATGACCATGATTTTGGCTGCTGGCTAATATTCGATTCGTATTTGCGTTTCTAACCAACTTGAGCAGTGAATGATAAATTCATATTTACCTTTATATATAAAAAGGAATACTTTCTTAGTAACCATTGAAAATTTGCTCAGTCCCATAAATGTAATTATGCCACTGTGGTAGAGGCGGATCCAACATATCATTGAGATACATGCAGGATTAATTATGCCACTGTGGTTGTTGGCATGATATTGTATACGTAGATAAATTTTACCCCTGGAAATGGTCATATCTCCCGTCGATCCAGCAGACTTCTCAGAGCTTAATTGTAGTACCTATTGATCAACAAGCCAACAACCTGTCAGATCATGCACATTTGATACAAGCAGGGCCTGCTTAAAAACGGAAGCAATTAGTCTGTCCATGATTTGCCCATTCCTAATCGGAACCATCTAATTGGCACGGATCTGGCCCAAGGCTTTAAGTTGGGCCTAGCTGATTGGTGCTGATTGAACAAAGGCTTTTGCACAGCACATTGAAATCCCTCGCAATGTAATTAAATTTTTGGAAACTCTTCACTATGACTTGTCGTGAGGGGGTGCGACCCGACGTGCCAGCTGGCCTGCCCCGGCCGGGGTCGGCATAGTGGCGGCGGCGGCGGAGCACGCCAGAGTGACGGGCAGCATGATGCGGCGGTAGAGGGCGGTGGCGACGACACCAAGTTAGGGGTGGGTGTGTGTGTGTGTGGGGGGGGGGGGGGGGGGGGGGTCGGG
>VSTD030004200.1:0-10426 GCA_008808055.3 Sporobolus alterniflorus
TCTAGTAGAACCTACATGCCTATTGAGGTCTCCTCCTATAAAGAGTTTCTCAGATATGGGCACACTACTGACCAAAGTGTGGTAGTGGATTGTTTCGATTCTTGATTACTGTAGCAAAACGGTTTTTGATCGGTTTCTTCGGTTTGTCGATCAGTTTTTTGTTAGTTTTGAAAACCGGTACTGTTTCGATTCTTGAATCCTTGGCTACAATACAACCGAGAGAGGCTACATGGCGAAGATAAGAAGATCATCAAAAAGGAAAATACCCCGGTAATACATACACCAATCTTGGACGCTCTTTGCTCGATAACACTGTAGCACACTTCCTTGACAACTGAATTCTAACTTGACACATCTGTTGAACTAGTTAAAAATGAGTTTTGCTATAGTATGTATAATCAATGTGAGCATTCATTTGTCTATATCTAAAAACAGAGATGCATCTATTGAGAGGTAATTTAAGTGGTGGACCAGTACCAAATTAGTGTGGATTATGTACCAAAATTATTAATTTATTAATGACATAATAAAAATTAACAGCTGAGATTAATAAAAACCTTATGTTACTCCAGGTACTTCTCAAACATCTCAAAAATACTGTAGCAGAACTCATTAAAAAACACCGATCGAGCGGATCCTCCAGGATAGTGCTTGCTACCCATATGGCAACTACAATAGAACGCAGATAGTGGCCGCACCACCATGATGATCAAAGATGAGGCAAGCTGGTGGGTTTAGGGTTTAGAATGATTCAGAGCACTACACTTAGCTTAATTTTCAGCGGGCACATGCTGTCAAAAATAAGGGCATTGCCATTGAAAATAGCTTATTCTCAGTGACAATGAACTTACTTTTGACAACATATGGCTGTCCAAAAATAAAGTTTATTTTTGGCGGCTTTTCCCAGGCAGTTGAAAATAAGTTATTTTCAAAGTTCCAAATGCCCTCACATTTCAATTTATATCCAGGTTTTCATACACAGAATCATATAATTCATCACAATCACTTATAATCCATTACAAACACAATACAAAGTCTATAAGAAATTTAGATAATTCATTACCACATAAAAAGCATCCATAAATACTAGAAGTTCATACGTGGGTCATTCTGTTGTAATAACGATTAAAATAAACTATTAGAGAACAAATTATGAGTTAAACACTAGAAGTAACAAAATAAATCTAAAATAGAGTCAAACTAACCTCCTACTCCTAACCCGCATCTTGGTTTACAATGCATTGCCGCCGTGGGCTAGTTTTGTTTCTTCGGAAAATTGCCGGTCGTGTAAAGTAAGGAACCATGCAATGGTTTTGGGCCACCTGTCCCATGGATGCTGGTGTTATTTTTTATTTTAATTTTTTTGAAAAATATTTTTCACAAATAGATCCCTAAAAAAACTTATTTCATTTCTAGACCTAGGCAAGAGTGTCAGGCTTGATGATGTCCTAGATCACTAAAATGCTCCTTGGCACCCTTCCTGTACACACGAACTAGGGCATGCCACGGTAGAATGTAGTATGTCAATGAGGGTGGTGCCCTATATGTCTTATAGGACACCAGCATAGGTGGCACCCTTCTGTCTATAATTCCTCACAGGTGCCCCTTTTTCTTCCTGTCACATTCTCTCTTCTTCTTTAACACCAAACTCTCTATCACCAAATATGACATCTCTCTCGATCTCACCTTATGATGCTCCTCGGTCCTATACCTCTCTGTGAATCGATTCAGCGAAGGTGGCACCCTTCTGTCCACCATGGCGCGGCCCGATGCCACGTGCACACCCTCAGACGCCACCATAGTTAGCGCCCTACTGTCCACCTACCGCGCCACGGTCCCTAGCGGCCTACTGTCAGGTCTAGATATGAAATAAGTTTTTGTGAAAGTCTATTTATAAAAAAAATTCTAGAAAAGTCAAAATAAAAAAATTACACTAGATCCTGCTCGTCCCTGTGTGTGTGGATTGCGCTGTCATCCCGATGTTGACGGTCCAGAATATCATTGCTGAGAGTTGGGCTAGAGTTGCTCGTGGGTTATAGATTGTGTGGGCTCCTGCGCGTACAATGGTTCAGTTTGGCATTCAGTCTTGGAGAGTATTTTTTTAAATGACTCTTATCACTAAAAAAACACAAATATTCTAAATTTATGTGAGCCCTATCTCATTTGAGACTGATAGACGACACCTCTTATGTTAGTCCAACCATAAAATTCAAGTGATATGAAATAGGTGAGAGGACCTCTTATGGTATAGTCCAACGTTCCCTTTTTACGTATGAGCTGGGGTTATTGGCGCTGACTGCTCCCGCTGAGGTGTGGCCGTGCCTACCGGCCCAACGGACGCTAGTGAGGGTGAAATATGTGTAGTGAAAAATTGCGTGGCCGATGAAAATTGAACGCAAGACCTCAGCTCTTGTACCATGATAGAGGACCCTCCTCTGCCAGTCCAACCATAAAACCTATGTGATATGAAAGGGGCGAGAGGGCTCTTATACTATAGTCCAACAGAGACGAGTTTGGGAAAAAGTAACAAAAATAACTCTTTTAAATCAATGAAAATAACACAAATACTCTACATTTTTGTGAGCCCCATCTCATTTAAGATGGGGTTGAAAAAAAATAAAAATAGCACCACGATTCCAGACTCACCCACTCTGGAACGACGAGACATTGTCACCGTCCCTCGTGTAGGTTGCACCATCGTCATCCAAGAACTACAAGATGCATGTTCATTAGATCCATCACCGGAGTCATCAAGCTTGACTATATCATCCATATTCACGGCCTGAGCTTGAACTTAAAATTTGCATGGGTCAGGATCACCGGAGCCAAATCAAATTTTACGTCCAGAGTTGTTCCAACAAGTCATCGCTCTCACTCCCCATTAGCAGCTTCACCGAGAGACCCTCCTACTACATCAAACCTGCAACAAAGAGTTTACTATTACTGATAGGAACCTAGGTACTTAATAGGCAAGACCCCCTCTCTACAGTTGAGCATATTGGCTATGTATGAGTTCTCCTTTGAAGCTCCCACCACCATAATCTCACTCATTTGATAATTTATCTTCAAACTAGACATATTTTCAAAATAGTACAACAAAACCTTGATCTGAGTGATGGAATCCCTATCAGCCTCCAAAAAGATAATTGTGTCATCAACATGATGCAAGTGGGTGAGGCCTCCCTCAACTAGGCCAGGAACCAGACCCCTAATAAGCCTAGCATCTCTAGCTTTTGTCAGCAAAGTTGCTAAACCATCTACAACAAGGTTGAACA
The DNA here is from genome assembly GCA_008808055.3 of Sporobolus alterniflorus. Classification (NCBI taxonomy): domain Eukaryota; kingdom Viridiplantae; phylum Streptophyta; class Magnoliopsida; order Poales; family Poaceae; genus Sporobolus; species Sporobolus alterniflorus. The sequence continues at coordinate 3,276 of VSTD030004200.1, forward strand.
GAAGTGGGGATAGGGGGTCTCCCTGTCTTAAACCTTTAAAAATTCTAAAATAGTTTCCTAGTTCACCATTAAGGTTAATGCCCACTCTACCTCCACTCTTAACCTGTTACACCCACTCTATCCATTTGGCTAGGATATTTTTTCTTCTCCAAAACCTCACAAAGAAAATGCCAAGACACCTTATCATAACCTTTCTCAAAGTCCAATTTCATTATAATACCCTTTCTCTTCCTTTTCCTAAGTTCATGCAGAGTCTCATGCAAAATTAATACTCCCTCTAATATATTTCTCCCTATGAGGAAAGCTGTCTGAGTTGCACTAATAACTGACTCTGCCACACCTGTCAATCTTTTAGTCAACACCTTGGTAAACCACTTGTAAGCTACCTCAAGCAGGTAGATGGGTTTGAATTGTTTGATATTATTTGCCTCTTTCAACTTGGGGATTAATGAGATCAAACCATAATTCAGTATGCTCAAATTTAGTTCACCTTTATGAAATTTCTCAAACATCTCCAGAACCTGGTCTTTAATCTGTTCCTACAAGCACTTGTAAAACTCTACAGGGAGCTCATCTGGACCTGGAGTAGAGCTAATTTTCATTTCATCCAAAGTTGCCTTAATTTTCTTTTCATAGAAATGTTCCACTAGGTCTTCAGCCTCTTGCTTAGACAAATATCCTGAAGTCTCCCAGAAATCTTCTGCCAATCTTATTGCTCCTCTATCTTCTTTGTCAAACAATTGTTTATACAACCTCTCTATATGCTCCCTCAACTTCCCTGGATCAGAGATCTCCCCCTCCCCAGTTTCCAGCGAGAAAATAGTACACTTCCTTTTCCTGCCATTAGAAACATAATGAAAGAATTCTGTATTTACAACTTCTTTCAGTACCAATTTCTCATTGCATCTTTTCTGCCAAATTTTCTCCTCATATGTATAAATATCCTCCAAATCCCTCTCTAATATGTATCTCATTTTCCACTCTTCATCATTTAGGTCCACAACTTCAACTTTCTCATCTATCTCCTTAATGATTTGCAACAACCTGACTTTATCCCTTTTAATCTGACCATCTAAATTTGCTCCCATTCCTTTACTTAGTTGTCTCATTTCCTTTTTCAATGTCTTCCAATAGTCCTGAATATTTTCTATTCCCCTTCTAGGCCACTTGTCTAACATCTATTTTTTAAAATCAGGTTGGGTAAGTGAGGCAGCTTCAAACCTGAAACCCATTTTCCTATACTCTGTTCTAGTTCCATAATCTAAAAGCAGGAGGTTGTGGTAAGATCCTATTCTGGCCAGAGTCTAAATTTTTACTTTAGGATATTTTTGTTCACACTCTCTAGATACCAACACCCTATTCAAGTTACTTCTAATTGGTTTCTTCTGTTTGTTGGTGTAGGTGAACCTACTTCCCCCTTTAAAGATCTCAATTAAAGTACTATCATTGATAGAGCAATTAAACATGTCCATCCATAAGGTGTAGTTTGAGCCTATGTTCTTCTCATGAGCATATCTAATCATATTGAAATCACCACCAACCATCGATGACACATCAGAATCTTGGATTTTCTTGTATAGTTCATGTAAAAATTGATCCTTAAGCTCATGCATTACAGGACCATACACATTAATAACCTCCCAATAGAAATTATCACTTCTATTCTTGATCTTAACACTGGAGAAAAATATTCCCTCATCTATGTCTTCAACATCAAGATCTCCTTGTCTCACCCCTGTCAGAGTGCCCCCAGAATTCCCCTGTGATGTAGTCCAGTTCCATGCAAAAGTCTGGCCCCCTAATGAGCCTTTTCAATTCAGTAATAGTAAACCCACTCTTCATTATTTCTTAGATATATAGAAGATGTCCACTCTATTTTTATTAATTATTTCCTTCAACTGCCCTCTCCTATTTTTACCTCCTAAGCCCCTCACATTTCAAAACAAATCTTTCATTATTTTTCCTTTGTTGTACTTCCCGCTTGTCTTCTTTTGCGCACAATTTTTCAAGGCTTTATGTTCACCCCCTCTAAATCTTCTTCAGAGGATGTCATTGGATCATCTTCCCCCTCTTCATTAGTATCCATACTCAACCCCTCTATAGGAATAATCTATTTTTGTTTCTCCTTCTCTATCTGTAACTCCCTCTCTTTTCTTCCTTCCTCTTCTTCTCACCTCTCACCAGATCACTTGAGATTGCCCTAGAGTCATACCCTTTCTTCCTTGCCAGCACATCTACATTCTTCTGCAACTTTATGACATGTGCCAACTTCTCTATTCTCTCCTCAAAGACATTGTCTAATCTTCTCATTTCCTCCTTTTGATTTTTTAGAGAATCCTCAAAGTCCATCATCTCCACATCCCCCATACCACAACCCCCCTCTCCGCCCCTCTGTTTTTCCTCCTACATGTTTTGAGACAACTCAAAGTCAGTTTCCTCCATGTCCTCTAGCTTATCATTATGTGCATTATGTACACTTCCATCAACTCTCTCAAGATTTCTCCTATTCTCCTCCTTATCTTGCTCTCTCCCCAACCTAGCAAAACCATTTTCATGACTCCAAGTGGAGTCCTCCTCTTTGTCATCCTCCTCATCAGAGCCATCCTTGTGTCTGTCAACTTTGAATTTCATAAGATTCAGATGAACTCCCTTTGGGATCCTCCAACTTCTCACTCCTCCATTTTAGCATCCCATTTATATGAACCAAAGTAGATCCTGCAATCTTAATTGCATCCTTACAGTAAACCCTGACTCTGACAACACCTTCAGATTTGAGGCTTTTTTCATCCACCTCTAGGGGGTCACGTACCAAATGTGAGATCTCTTTGACAATTTCAGCCTTTTTTGCTTTTCAGGGAAAGCCGGTTGCCTTGACCCAGGTTTCTTCCAACACACTTACTGCTTCCTTCTCGATCTCAGTGGGCTCAACTTTTGCTTTGATATATGCAGTAGCAAATTCAAACCCCTTAAACTTTGTCAGCTCATCTGTCAGTTCAGCAGATAGGAAATGTAGAATGAACTCATCTTCCACAATCCTTTTTATGGTCCATCCAGATTTTTCCTTAAACAGATGCTTTAGTTTAGCATCAATCACAACTTCATTAGCAACTCCCTCCTTTGTGGTCAGTAGACCAGGGTATGTCTTTGGTTCATTGTTCATATCACCCTCTGGAATTTGGATGTTGTAGAAGGCCTGACCAGGCATACCAAAATCACGACTTCTAAGATTGAAACCTTTCTTGGTTGGGCAGAACATGACTCTATGGCCATCCTTTTTGCAGTTCTAGCAGAAGGGAGAGTTGGGGCATGAAGCTTGGAAATGACCATCTTTATTGTAGTTGAAACAGTGCCCCCCTAGACCCCATCCTCCCCTGGCCATGATCTCTTCTCAACTTTGCTCTCAGATCCACCTCCTTCTGCTCACTTTGTCCCTCTCTTTCATCTGCCCCTCTCTTGTATCCAAACCTAGGGTTAGAGTTTCCACCTGTCCTAGGATTGGTGAAGTTTTCTCCACCACTAGGTGCCCTTGACTTGCCATATCCCCCTCTAGGTATGTTCCCACCGTGCTCCTCTATCCATCCGTTGTTGAAACGCTGTGTCGAGTCCCTCTAAGATTACTTGCATACTCATCATCATGCCATAATGGATTGTGGTTGTCACCGTCTCTTCCCCTCATCCGGTTCCTTGATGGATCCTACTGATGCCTGACCGAATCACGGTTCATGGTTCCCCCTCTAACCACCTCTGTGAAGGACCTCAAATTGCTTAGATTCACTTGCACCGGCACCACCTTCCTCGTCGTTGCCCCAAATCATCACACCTCCACAACCATTGCTAGAAAACTTAAGTGGGGTTGTAGTGAGTGCCCTTTCCTCACCCACAACCACTTAAGACGTGTGGATCTTTTCGGTCCATTTCTGTCTTGTGCCCAACTTGGTGTAGAAATACTAGAGAGTTATGGAACGAAATCTTACTACCAGGCCACTCTTGTGAGTCATCAATAGCCACATCTCAGTATACGTCTTATATGCGGTCGAGAACTGCTTCGCCACCACATCCTGCGTCACCATTATTCCCATCCTGAGATAAGGATACATTCTATTTAGAGAAGCAAATATCACTTTGTTCAGTCAAATGGGTCTGTCTACCAGTGTTGGCTTACCTATTGGACGCCAACATGGCATTGTTGTTTATCTTCGACATGCTCTGCATCAACAATGGGTACGACAGCTACATTGATGAAACCACTCTTTAGTGAACAACAGTTGAACAACAATCAACAAGTCTAACACCAAATAAATTGGAGACATTGGTTTTCTTACTACAAAATCTGCAAGTGAGATCCAACTGTCACCGAACACTACACCTCTTGGGCAATCAGAGCAAGAAATACATACACGTACACAGATCGAGTATTAGAAGTTTCGTAATGAAATTGTTATATAACTAAGATGCTGAAGTACTTAGCGATGGTATTACCTCCAAGCATGATATTGATAATGCTCCTTGCCACGGGGACGCCGATCATGGCCACCATACGACTCTCCCACGAGGTAGAGAGGACTGCTCTACAACGTGGGTATCTCCATGACAACCATCTTGATGAGCTCAACAATGTCCATGGCCACCTGTTAATCGGTGTTCACCAGCTCGTTCGAATCTTCAACGTAGTTGTACCTGATGCCCACTGGGCTGTCCTGTAACCATAGCCATCACTCAACACACATCAACTCATGATGGGTGTAAAATCATAGGAAGGCAAAATGGGGGACAAAGAAGCAAAGTCGTTTCTGATCATGAATATGAGGTTGACCTTGTTCAGCCAAGTTGAGCTCCTTGGGTTCAAATTGACATCAAGAGGCTCAATCCTCTGAAAATTGTCACACCTGCTACCTGATCTACCTTGATGCATTGAGAAGAACACGAGGAAGAAATTAAACTAATTTTCTGCCTCAATAGCGAAAAAAGATACGATGGTGGAAAGGAAATTAGATAAAATATGAGCTTATTCAGTTATTATAGAGGTTGCACACAGTGCTTAATGGGCCCGGTTGCAGCCAGAGGATCATCACATTTAGGCAGCCTAGGGTGAAACAAAAAGTAGGGGGCCTATGCTCCCACTGATCTCGTTTATGTAGGGGGCCTATGCCCCCTCAGGACCGGTCCTCACATTTGGGGGCCCTTACCTTTATCAAGTTTAAAATGAGTGACAGATTATGTATGCACCGCAATAGTCTATTGGTAGGTTTCTCAAGTCTGAAAGCACTGCATGAACTTTTTTTAGAAAAAACACACTACATGAACTTGCAGCGCACTAACATTAATAAGTTGTGTGCTTTTAATGTTAATAAGTTTTGTGGGTATCTCCATGATGAGCGCGTTGATGAGCCTGACAACATCTATGGTCGCCTGTTGGTTGGTCTCCGTCAGCGCACTCAGATCTTCAACTTAGTTGTACCCGACACCCACTGGGTTGTCCTGTAGCCATGACCATCATTCACCACGCATCAGCTCATAATTTGTGTAGAATCATAAGAAGACTAAATGGGGGACAAATAAGTAGAGGTGTTTCTGACCACGAATATGAGGTCAGAGCTGCTCAGCCAAGTTGAGTTCCTCGGGTTCAAATTGATGTCAAGAGGCCCGATCTCCTAGAAATTGCCACGCCCGCTACCTGATCCACCCTGATGCATTGAGAAGAACATGAGAAAGAAATGAGACTACTTTTCTGCCCTCAACAAGAGCAAAAGACAAGGTACCAGAAAGGAAATTACAATTAATCTGAGCTTATTTAGTTAGTAGAGAGGTTGCAAATAATGTTTACTAGGCCCCCTTGCAGGTAGAGGATCATCAGCAGAGTCGGTCCTAACATTTAGGGGGCCCAGGGCAAAACAAAAGGTCGGGGGGGGGGGGCATATGCTCCCCAGGACCGGTCCTGACAATTGGGGGCCTTACCTTTCTCAAGTCTGAAAGCAGTGTCAGATTATGTATGTGCTACAATAGTCCATTGCTAGCTTTCTCAAGTCTGGAACACTATATGAAGTTTTTTTAGCAAAACACACTTCATGAACTTGCAGCGTCCTAACATTAATAAGTTGTGTGCTTCTTACATTGCTTAGTTAAGCCTAAGAAGATTATTGTCGTCTCCTGCCATGGTGCTTGCGGTGATGGCAATGACCATGCTAGTGGTGGTGGCTATTGTGGCGTCAAGAGATGCATGCGTCAAATCTAGCTGGTAAGGCTCACAACACAAAACAGTTTGGTTTGGGCTAACAACAAATAAATTTGTTTTGTTTTCATTCCATTGACAACCTTAGCTACAGGAGAAGCATATTACGATGATACGACCCAGGGTGACCTCCTGCTTTTTGTGAATGTGCCATTTGTTTGAGCCGTGGGACCAGGGGGAGAAGTGCGGCTCTTGCTGGGCATTTACAGACACCGATGCAATGTCGAGGTCAAGAAAATGTAGGCACCGGTTGAGCTGTAAGCGCAACATCTATTGTACTATGATAGTGATAGTAAGGGCATGTAGAATCAAGTCTCTTGAGCCGTCTCTAGGGGTAAAATAAAAAATCCTCACAGCGAACTCTTTGTGGAGAGCATGTCTCTACATTAATTCTCACGAAGAACAAGAGATGGTCCCATAAGAATAAGACACATGATGTATTCATTAAGAGACGGAATTTAGAGACAGCCCATTGTATTGCATAGTCTCTTAGACATCTCTTCTGCATTGAAAATTGTTCCACTAGTTTAGGGTTGTACATGCCTAAAGGTTATGAATTCGGTTTTGTGAAGAGCAACTTCTTAGTACGTGTCAAGACTCCTTTCTCTTTCCCGTTGCCACCATCAATGGCTCCCAGTGAGTGAAAAGCTATTCAGAGATGGAGTTGATGAAGGCAGTGGCGGACCAACAAGTGGTAGTGGTAGATGGTGCCCACAATACTTCCTTCAACAAGTACAATGGCAACCGATACCGCGGGCCATACTGCCCGGGCCGGTCCTAACATTTAGGGGCCCAGGGGGAAACAAAAAGTAGGGGTTCTATGCTCCCTTTGTTCTCATTTTTGTATGGGGTGGGGGGGGGCTTATGCTCCCTCAAGAGGGTGCTGACATTTGGGGGTCCTTGTCTTTCCCAGGGCCCAGCG
>VSTD030004201.1:0-10426 GCA_008808055.3 Sporobolus alterniflorus
CTTGACGAGTAAGTTCCTTCTTCACTTTAGTTTTTGACCATTTCCTCATTGCATGATAAGTTTCCATTAACATACGAATATTTATATTTAGGGCTTTTGACACATACGTGGTTAAGATGTTCGGAGGACAACCAAAAGACGGACGTCGAAAGCTTAAACATCATACTACATTCTACATCTAACAATAACCTCCAGGTAACACATGTGGCTTCTATGTCTACTTAAACATGGTTGTATTTGGAGCACTGCCAAATTGTTGTATAAGTGTAAGTGTAAGTGCATTTATTTTATTTTATTGTCGATTGATTAAATATGCATATTCATCTTTTGCTAATATATACTTCTCATTTTATCGTGGCAGGACTACGAAAATGCTTTCATTAATGTGCAAGGTTCCAGCCTCTTGCACATTAAAGAGAGGCTAGCGACGTTCATCATATCGGAAGTCATTACTCCAACATGAGAATTTCATTTCCCACCATATGCTTTGTGTTAGATGACAGTTATTCTTTATGTAATAGTTAATTGATAACTAGGTTTTGTGGGTGAAAGGATAAACACTTTGTATAATATTTTATTGGTAAATATAATTGAATGTGTGATCTCCATTTGGCTATATGTTTCTGTATGTGTATCTTGATTATGCAGATACAATACGACTAACAAATCCTATCTAGCTTCAGGATGCAGCCGGCAACCAGGATGCTCATGGGGGGCATCAAATAGGAGATGCGCATCTCCTATTAGTGCCACAGTGACCCCAGCTGGTAATTAAATTGGTGACGCGCTAAGATAAAATGTGTCTCGGATTTCTTAGTAATGGGAGATGTGCGACCCTTAGAACATCTCATATTAGTGTCAAAGTGGCCCCAGTCGGCAATCAAATAAGTGACATGCACCCTTAAAGTGTGTCTCGGATGATTCTTATAATTGGAGATGCGCTCTAACTACGTGCGTCTCAACTGTATCCTAATCAGAGATGTGTCCGGGCACGTATTTAAGATGACTCTGTAATGCGAGATGCGATGATGGAGATGCACGATCTGCGCATCTCCGTTCTTCGTGCGGGCACGTCTCCGCTTTGTGTTTCTCATGTAATGTATTGAGATGCGTTACCTTAGTGAGATATTCAATTAAGGTTAATGGGGACTCGACTAGACCTTTTACTCCTTCAAGGGGAATAAGACAAGGTGACCCAATGAGGCCTTAACTATTTTTAATTTGTGCAGAAGGTCTTGCAATCTTAATGAGAAACGAGGTGCAAGCTGTTTGTCTAAAAGGAGTAAAAATGGTATCTCGGGACCAGCTACCTCTCAATTACTCTTTACAGATGGCTCTATTTTCTTTACAAGCTTTAATTTGAAAAATATTAAAAATTTAAAATCTATCTTGCAAACTTACAGCCAAGGTTCAGGGCCAAATATAAACCTCCAGAAGTCCATTCTTTTCTTTGGAAATCATTGTCCAGATCCTATCAAACAACAGGTTATTGAATCCTTAGAGGTATTTAATGTTGCATCTCATTCTAATTATCTGGGCATGCCAATTTATGTGGGTCAATCTAAAGTATGTGTCTTAATTTTATTTATGACAGCATGTGGAGGAGAGTGCAGGGTTGGAATGATCGACCCATGTCAAGGGATGGAAAGGAAACAATGCTAAAATTTATTGTGCAAACCATCCCCACCTACATTATGAGTTGTTTCCATCTCCCAGAAAATATTTGTGACCAAGCCACCAATTCAAATCATTGGTGGGATTTTGAAGGAGGTAAAAAGAAAATTCATTGGAAATCATGAGATTGGCTAACACTAAAGTTCATGGGTGGAATGGGTTTCAAAGAGATGTGAAACTTTTCAACCAAGCAATGCTTGCCTGACAATGTTGGGGATTAATTATAGAACTGGTGGACTCTTTATGCGCTCAGGTGCTGAAAGGGAGGTATTTTCCTGGAGGTTATTTTTTAAACTTTAGCATAACTAGATCTTGTTCTTTTACTTGGAGGAATTTAATGTTTGGCAAGGACCTGCTGCAGTAAGGAATAATTTTGAAAATTGGAGCAGGGGACAAAGTGAGAATAACAAGTGATAGATGGGTTCTAGAAGCACCATGTGTAACACCAAAAAAAGAGAGATTAATTAAATTGGATTTAAGTTTGATTCAAAAAGGGTTTCGAAGATGACCAAATTTTGAGTTTTTTGAACCGTTGTTCCGATGGACGAACAGAGACCGTGGATGCGAAGATATCATCGAACACACATCTGTTTGACTACTCACATGCTTGATTCAGAGTTCAGATGAATCATGAATGACTCGTCCATTTTCACCTATTGGATAGAGTAGGTTTTCTTATAAAGGGTATCCTTAACAGATTCTCCCAACCCTCTGTTCCCATTCTTCCTTTCCAGCACCACCTCCTATTCACTCTAACCTCGCTAGAGCCTTCATCGAGGATCCCTTGTCTAGCAGCACCTCACCTCGAGGGGAGGTAAGAGCAGCTCCATTTGACTCTTTCCCCCACGATTTGTGTTCCTCTTTATGCCTGCTAGTCTCCCACCTTGTTGCAGTTGGATAGGAATTGAACCAGGAGAATCAAGGGTGGGAGAGGGCTTGAAGGAGGCAAAGAGAGTGAGGGCAAGGCGTGATCTGCCGTAGGTATGAAAGAAAGATATCCTTATGGCGCTGTTCATTTTCACATCGCATTTGAACGTAGTATTGGATTGGCCCTGTTTCGGTTGTCTTAGAGGTCGAATTAGGAAATGAACTCTAAACAAAAGTTGTAGATCTTTTTAAGACCTTTCCTCAGAGTATTCATATGCATTGTTTCATTGAGTGGAACATGAGTTATTACTCTCTGATGTTGCTGTCCAGTTAGATCCTGGTGTCAGTTTTTCTGTCATCTCGTGTAATTCTAATTTGTCCTCAATTTTTTAGGAGCCCAGCTGTCAAATCTGACTAGACAAGTAAAAGAGAAGTTTTAGCTTATCTCAAGAACTTTCTAAGAAGCACTTATCCACTAATTTTGATGAGATATTCTAGGAGTGAAGGATTTGGAAAGCTGCTGTCAGTTTGTTTGTCAGTTTCGTTGTTTCGGTGCAGAATCTGTTCAATATCATTTTAAGGAACCTTGAAAGCAGGATGTGAGTAGAGTTATAACACCAAAGTTGTATCATATCTCAATACCGTTCTAGCCAGTATTTATTCACCTTCTTTAGTTGAGTATTTTGTGAGTTACGGATTTTTTAAGTCAGCTGTGCTGCAGTTTCAGGACTGAAACAGAGTCACATTGTCTGACTGTTTTACAGTGATTAAATTGTGAAACATGATTATCTCTTGAATAGAAAAGTTGTAGCTTGTTCAGCGTAGATGGTTGTAGAATGTTTATTCGCTATCATCGTCATTGTGGAATGAAAGTTATTATGATGTCAAGCAGCAACATTTGCCGGTCTAGCTGTTTCATTGTGGAATGTTCTCTTTGTAGTGTTGACTGTTTTGCCGGTCATCGGATTGGGGCGTAGGAACATTTTACTCGTTGTTTATTTCATGTGTATGGTTGTTTTGATGCTGAGATTTACTTATGGTCAGGTGGTGCTACTTTGGATCATGCTTAACCTTGTAGCTTGACAATCAAAGAAGGCAAGTAAATATAGCATCATGGTCTACATGCTTTCACTTGTTATTTGAATTACCTCCACTTAATTTCATAATTCACATGAGCCAGATAACTTATAAATGAAGCTTATTTTACTTATCTTCGAGTATACTTTATGATCTATTGTGGTATTTCTTTTTATATTAATGTTCGAAGCTTATGAAGTTTATGCATTGCAATGTTACATATTTTGCACCCTCCATTGGTATGGATAAGAAGACATCATAGCCTGGTGTTGGTACGGTAAATACCGGTACAACAATGCATGTTGAATTGAGCAACGTGGTTGCTGCCCTCACTTCCTTTTATTAGATTTGGGGGTAGAAGTGAAGACATGCATTGTATCTCATATCATTTCATATGAATTATGAAGGGAGATATACATTTTTATATGCAGGTGATTCTATCTATGAAGATATCTACAATTCTATTATTTATTTGCAATCTTATATGTTTGAAATGTTGCTTAATCAATTGTGATTTAAATAACTTGTTAAAGCAATTTGCTTGTTGAGGTTTTTCATAAACCTCATACGCTTCATTTTCTCCCTACAGGTACTTGAGCTGAAGATCATGAGTGTGGGATGGGAATAGAGACACATGTGCACTGTTTATATTGATTCACTTGCCAAACACATGTGTTGTAATAATATTAATAGTTACTTTTAGAGTTTCGTTACACATGATTAGTTTAAATTTAAAGTTGGTAGTTGCTTCTGTGTACTCTGCACTTTAAGTTTTATGGCTATATATCTATTATCTTTGTTTTATTATTGTCTTGTAGCATGGTAACGTCTCCAAACTTGTTGTCATTTGGGGGTGTTACACCATGTCACCCAGTTCAGCCCATTGCTTATATTCCAGATGATATGAAGGTTGTGCCTTAATTGACAAAAAACACAAGATAATGGAATCATGAACTAATCTCTACATGCTTTGCCCCTTTAGATGTTAATAGGATCCTAAGTATCCCCTTGAGCTCTAATATGATCTCTGACTATGTTTCATGGCCTTTCACAAAATGGCTATTTTCACAGTCAAATCAGCATATATAATGGCAAAATGCAAGGAAGCACATCTGAACTTTAGTGCTCATGACAAAGGTGAATTTTCAAATCAAGAGCAACTTACGAAAGAGTGGAAAAGGTTGTGGAGTATAACAGCCCCACCCAAGATGCTAATTGTCTCGTGGAGATTTGTACATGACATTGCCTCCCCACGGGTCAACAACTAAAACAAAGGAAAATTCAAACATCCTAGCTTTGTCCCCATTGTGGAAAAGAGAAAAGATTGTATCATGTCTTTTTGGTTGCTATTATGTGGCTGAAATTTGGAAGGAAATAATGAGAAGAATTGGTCTAAGGCTCAATTAGGTATGGATGGGATCCCCAAGAATTGGTCTAAAGCTCAACCAGGCTACAGTGCTTGCTATTGCTTTTTCACATATTTGGGAGGCTAGGAATGCAGCGAGAAATGGGGAGGTTGAAATCCATCCAAATTGTTGGGTGGACAAAATCTTAACATATGTGGACAAACTGTTTTAAATCATTTTCTTTCAACAGGTGTGAATCCACTAGGCCGGGTAATTGGAATCCACCGTCGGAGGGCTGGATCATGATTAATGTTGATGCAGCAATCTTTGAAGACTCGAATTAGATGGGTATGGTCCTGGGCCTGGTAATTAGGAATCACAGTGGTGGCTTCATTCCTGCAGTCAGACATGGAATTGAGAATATTACTAACCCAGAGTTGACGGAAATGCTTGCTTTCAGGCGTGGGGTGCAATTCACCACTCAACTTTCATATAATCAAGTGATCGTTGTTTCTGACTGTTTATCGCTTATTAACAAGCTGAAAGCTCCCTCCAAAGATCGATCCCACACTAGAATCATCATTGAGGACATCAAATTATGTTTGAGTAGAGCATCTTCTATTGCCCTTTCTTTTAACCATGTTAGTGGAAAGTGTAACTAGGTAGCACATGCTTTAGCTAAGTCAGCTGGTCTTTTGTGCGAATCAGTTTGATTTAATGTACCCCCTGAGTTTATCTTGCCTGAACTTTGTAAAGATCTGTGCAAGTAAATGGAAGCTACCTGTTACTCTAAAAAAACCAATCACTTTCCTACACATCCAGCTATAAAACCTTTCTTGCAAGAATCAAAGCACACACCCATCCTTTGGCAAACAGGCCAAGAGTAGTCTGGATGCAAGCACACTGCTACGGTACTTCCCAGATTACTTCTAAGTATTTCTGCCTGGTACTCAAAGACCTTGAAGTACTCACCTTTGGCTGAATCATCAATTCATGGGGCATATGCGCACATCATGAGAAGTATTAACTTGAAACCAACCATTTGCAGTTTCTTGTTTTTTATCCATAGATTGCCTAGGGACAACCATTCCATTAGCATCTAACTCTGATATTAGTACACTCATCCTTTGGGAATCTGAGATGTCTTTGTATAGCTAGGTAATACTTTATTGTGTTCTTCCACATCTCTACCTCTTAATGTCATTCCCAGCGCAAACTTCAGTATGTTTTCTTTAGCATCGTACTTATGGGATATAAACTCTTCCTTCTTGTTGCTTCACCATCGTCACATCATCATAAGAGGCTTCTTCACTTCAGTATTTATGACTAGCAACTTCTTGGACCACCGGAATAGGGACAGAAACACTTGCATACTTGGCACCTGGATTCTTCTTAACTTGGTTGGCATGTTCTCTCATCTCATGTGATTCAACATCATCTTCAAATGCTTCCTCATCTCCTTGCATAAATCTGTCAGTATCCCCTAAATTGCTCTCTTCGTCGTCACCAGCATCACTATTTTCTAGTTCCTGCACATGTTCAGCATGTCTTCGTTGTCATCCGAGTGATTTTTCATGTGTTCTGAAATCTTCTCAGAACTGTAGAATGCATGTCTAATTCATTGTGTTTCTTGTGTTGCTCTTTAAATGGACTAGGAACAATAGGGTTCCTCAACTTTGGTCCATTGTCCACCATAGGCTTGGAGCTATAAAGAAAAGCACTATCGTCTCCATTGGGATTGTACACTTCGACACACTACTACAGAAAATGTCATCGATCAGCAATGGTTCTAAACTACCATCACAAGCAGTTTTAGAACCGCTGCTGATACTCAAGTATATGCAACAGTTCTAGAATAGAATCACTGCGGATACTGAGTATCTGTAACGGTTCTCAACTGCAACCACATATAGAACCATTATTCCAGACACAAATATATAGACATTTTAGGCATAGAAGCATTTATGCAACATATACCAACATTGCATATATATATATATATATATCAAAATGTAGGACAGCTACGGTGTATAGGATAGTGACTGTTATGGTATATAGGATAGCTATAGTTTATTGATGGTCATCAATTACAATAACCAACTCTTATTATGAAGTCACACTCGGACTCACAAACTTCTAGTAAGCTACTCGGACTATGAATTGTAATTGATAGCTACTCTCACAACATGACTTTGGCTCACTTCTGTCAGCCAACCCCCATAGAAGAAAGGCAATTCTCATGGAAGAAAGGCTATTCTCACAGAAGTTAGCTATCTTCCGTCAGCTGAAGCTCGTCCACGGAAGGTAGTTTACTTCCGTCGACCATGTGTTCCCTGTGGAAGTTAACCCACATAACTTATGTCAACTATGTTCACTGGTGACGGAAGTTAACCCACGTAACTTCCGTCAGCTATGGTCACTACCGTCGAAAGTTAGCCATACCAGCATTGATATGTGCTACCTATATTTGTTCCCTCCACGTGTAAACAACACACAAAAAATACAATATTAATCCACACACATGCATTGTACAGGAAATTCATCACCACATGCCAAAATACACATTGGCCTCCACATTGATCTCACCACATGTCAAATAATCTTTATATATAACACATTGTCCATATGACAAATACACATTGTCTAACTAGTCATCCACATTGTCTCATACATGTACAAGACATGAAACCTAACACATTGTCTCATACACAGAACATTAAACCAAACTACCAAGACTTATGCATCTGGCAAAGGTGCGGGATTGTTCAAGTTATGTGCACTACCGTCTGGAGTGATGTTGAGCAACCCTTGGACAAATAAGTTCAGCTTCCCACCCACCTATTCTACAGGTGCACCCATAGTGGCCGGCCGTTGGAGTTCAAAACTAGAAATGGATATGATTGACTAAGGTATATAAGAGACAGTTTTTGATCATACTAATTAAGCGTAAGATATCAAATATAGCAATTTCTCATACTTGGGCATCAGGAGGTGGGGTAAAGGTCGAAGGTGGCATTGGCTCAAGCAGAGGTGGAGGTTTTGGCATAGCTGGAACTTGAACGTTCAACCCCGCACTTTGGAAACATGCCTGATATGGATTTGATAAGTACGTTGTGTTGTCCAATGTCTCAATGATAATAGAAAATCATTCAAACTTACATGTATCTGCTGTTGAAGGATGTTACCATAGTGGTTGGACATTCTCTATTGTTGTGTGGTGAGCCATGTTTGATAGTAGGCATCACACTGTACAATCCCTTCTTGTAGCCTAGCATCCTCGGTGGCACCTTGCCTTGATCTGCAATGAGTGGAAGCCCTTGAGCTCTGCGATGGGCCTGCTGCTTTGACCCTTACCACTTCCTTGGAGTCAGTCACTCCATTTAATATGGAGTATCTACACATAACATTACACATTACACTACAGGAAATCTAGGCATTTTCAGCGGCCAACAGTCATTGAAAATAGGGCAAAAGAGCCACTGAAAATAGGCTATTTTTTGTGGCATTTCCTTATTTTCGGTGACAGTTGGCCACTGTGGAAAATTAGCCGAATATAAGCCTTATTTTCAGCGGCCACCGCTAAAAATAACGTTATTTGTGGTGGCTTTTTTGGCCGCCAAAATTAACATTATTTTCAATGGTTTTTTTGACTGCCAAAAATAAAATTATTTTCAGTAACATTTCTTTTGGGTGATGAAATTAATTTTCTTTATTTTTGCCGACCTTGTGTTGGCCGCCGAGATTATTTTTTAATTTTTAACAGCTTCATTTGAATCTGCCGAAATTTATATCATCTTATTTTCAGTCGCCAAAAAAAGTCATCAAAAATAATATGGACCTATTTTCGGCAGCTTTTTCCCTTGCTGCTAAAAATAATGATTTTCCAGGCTCACTAAATGCCCTGATTTCTAATTTCTAATTAGTTTTTAATACAAAAAAATCACATATACAGTACACTCATATAATCAGCACATTTTCACAATGATCGTACGGAGGTCATCAACCACAAACACAATTAATCAAGTCTCATTTCCATACGCATATAAAAATCATCCATAAACACATTCACATCAAGTCTCACATCCATAGACATAGACAAGTCTCAAGAGACAACATCCATAGAGATACATGGTCATACATAGAAATAGACAACATTCATTACACAATCAGAGGATTGTTAGAGTTGTGGTTACCTCCGGAGCCAAAAAGAGCGTTAACGAAGTTGTTACCCGATAGAGGCTGAAATAAATAAAAAATAGCATGATTAGAGAACTTGTTATTAGTTAGATATTGGAAGTAACAAAACGTATGTAGCTAGTATACCTCCTCTCTAGGTGGTCTGGAGCTCGATGGTGGGGTTTCTTAGACGTTTATGCCCGATTCTTGGTTAATCTAGTTAAAATGCACCAAAGTCATCATATTTAACTTTAATTGACTAAATAGCTAGAAGTTTATCTAGAATGGATCAAGTTTGTTGGCATGTTCAAGTTAATGGAGCATGTTTAGCTAGAATTGACAAAGTTTAGCATTCCGATCAAAAAGACCAAATTTAGCTATAATTGACCAAGTTTGGAATGTTGAAGTACAATATACCAAAGAAAGGTAGAATGGACTAAGTTTGGCATATTGAACTACAATCAACAAGGTTTAAACCTACAATGGTTCGAGCTCACTTATATTGAGTTGGAGCAAGTTCGTCAAACATCAGTTGAAGCATATCTCGTATGGTGCATCCACGAGTGCGGTGGCAGTGGTGGCTGTACTGGCGACAACTGTATCTATGGGATGGGAATGCCTTGCTGCTGGAAGTATGCCTGTGAATGCAACCTGTTAGTAATACAAAGTGTTAAATGCTCTGAATGCTAATTTTTCAAGACTCATACTTACTTGCAACGTCGTCTGTTGCTAAGCATATGCCAAGTCTTGCTGCCCGTAGTACTCTTGCACTTGCAAGTTGTACTCTTTGTTCTCCCTTAGTCATTGCTCCATCCTCTTGTTCGCAATATCTTGCTTTGTGTGACTGTTGTGGCTACTACCACTAGAACTCTGAGAGGAATATCCTCTCTAAGCTCACACTTCAGTCGAGTTGATTATCCTATTAAATATTGAGTACCTTCAAAGTTCGAAATATGTAAAGTGTACTTGAACGAAACATCAAAATAAAGAACAGAAATAATAATGATCTCACCATCCATGAGCCTTTCTGGTACCACTAGCATGCACGGTCATCGCATCAATAGGTGTGTGCTTCCAATCGTAGCCTTCACCATGGTGTCTGACCATCTCCTATCTATATTTCTCCTGCAATTAGGAACCAAATTTAGGACATAGAGTTTGAATAGTTAACCACTAATTCTAAAGTATGAACAACTTACCAATTGATCTTCGACCACCTGACTACATGAGATGTCAGGCGGTGTAGGGTCTAATCCCTTATACCCCCCCCCCCGATGATACAAGTC
>VSTD030004202.1:0-10425 GCA_008808055.3 Sporobolus alterniflorus
AAATAATTATCCATAGCTCCAAAATTCATGAAAATTGAACTAATTTTAGTTCTAAGCTGTCCAAACTTAGTGAACTTATTAGAGCCCACTGTTCATGAGTTATGACTATGGAATTTCCATTGTTTTCCCTTGTTAAGTAGAACCTTGTGCAATTAAGGTTTCATTTATGAAACTTAACGAGGTTTCGCCATGAACACTTGGTGCTGATCCTAAAGCAGAACACCTCATGGTTGGTCATGAGTAGTGTTAGGAAGAACCAAACCTCCTTAAGCTATGTTCTTAAGTGTAATTAGCTAATAGGAGTTAATGAAGGAAATTGGCTAAACCAAAGTAGTTACCCATCATAATCCCTAAAACCTAAGAGTAGTGCTGATCTACCCACCTTGTTGTATCTTTGTTACTCTTGTTAAATCATGCATTTCATTCCGCATTAGGGTCGTCTATGACGTCGAGAAGGAAAGGTCAAGTCAAGACCTTTGGGGGTCAACATTCATGAAGCTCAAGAAAACTAACTTTCTTCTGTTCTTAAGCAAAGGCAAGCAACAGTGCATATCACCCCCTCTAGAGATTTTACTTTATAACTGTCCTTAAGTTATTATTGACTTGTGCATTTATGTTATAGGAGTTGAATGAAACCCTAGAATGCATTATGCCCTTTGTATATCACCTTGAACCTATCCGGTGGAAAATTCATTAGTAGTGTTATGCTTAGCGGATAGAACTCCGGTAGAAGGCGAGCGGCAGACTCCACTCATGAGATTTAAGACTTTTTATACCCTGGTTCGAGACTGGAATGTTTTGAGAAAATGATTAGTTGATAGAATTGTTTAATATGAGACCGGGTGGGACAATTAGGGGAAATAGGAGAATACTAGATGGGAAGGATGAGTGGTCAGATATAAAATTCAGAGCTCCAAGGTGGTAGCCCCCGCCTGTGTCGATTAAGGTCCGTGTTGGTTGGGTCTGAATGAACAAGCACTTGAATGTACCGATGCATACGGGACATATGGAATTCCAAACTTAGTAGCTTTGTGTATAAACGAGTTGGATGATACCTTACCTCGCTTCACGGGTGTACAATGGGATAGTGTTCGGGCCACCCACGGTGTGTCCGCTGAGGCATACGCATGAAAGACGGCACTAGGGCAAGGTAGGACCCGGCCCGACTCTTTGACCGTGTCATGAACTATTGCACTCGTGTTGCCTCCGTGGCCTATGTGTGTTGTGTTGTCAGGTTTATATCCTTGCAAGGTTGACAATTGATTCGAATCTTCATGACACCCTCGGACATCGGTGATGGCTTGTTCACCACACCTAAACGTAGTAATTCTACTTCATAATGTTAATTATATCATGAGATGGTTATCGACTACTTGGTAGTCGATGAGATGGTCATTATATCATAAAGAAATTTGATTACAATTGCATGTTTAGTATAGGTTGCAAACCTATATTCATAATTACTTAAACTTGGCTAATAACATGCTTAAAAGTATTTAAGTTCGTTGTTATAGGCTTCTGTATCCTTTACCACTTGAAGTCTTTACATGTCTAGAAGTCTGACCGCTTGGTCACGATAGGTCAATCTTGCTAAGCATAGTCACTGAAGCTTTGTTTTTAACTATTATGTGTAGGTTTCTCTCTCTCCCTCTCTTCCAGCGATGTCGTTGATGGCTGTTAGTGGGAAGTCCAGGCTCCTAAGTGCTAGATTCCGCACTGAGGCCCATTGCAGGCGTAGAGTTGCCGAAGGAGGTCTTCACCTCTAGGGCGAGGTGAATGCCCTTAATCGTCAAGTGAAATACTTCCGCAAACATGTTCTGTCTTTTGAAACACCTTCTGCTTCTTATCCTTGTAATCTTTAAACTAAAGTGTAATAACTTAATTTTCAATGAAATTATGATTTTGAATGCTTCATATGTGTGTTTGCATCTTCGTCGAGAATCACCTGATCCGGATCCTGGAAGACGGACTCCTCATTTCTGATGTGGTTCTGTCATAGTTTGTTCCCAACAGATTTAGGGGCATGACTCCAAACATCAGAATAGATGAGGTCTAGAGGATAACTCGAACTAGAATTGGACTTCGAATAAGGAAGTTGATGACTCTTGGCTCTTTGGCATGCATCACATACAAATTTTTATTTGACTCACTAGAACAAGGTAAATTAAACTTGCTGACAATTCTTTCAGCAATAGGGATAGATGGGTGCCTGAGACGACTATGCCACCTTGCAAGAAATGACTTGAAGGCTCCAAACGCAAGCTTGAGGGACTCCACTGGCAAGGGGTAGAGACCCTTGTGACATCGTCCTTTAAGAAGAGGCTTCCTCATGGCACGATCCTTTATAACAAAATGGTTAGGATGATATTCAGGGAAGGCAGAATTGTTAGAAGCTAATTTATGAATAGATACAAGATTTTTGTTGTCTTCGGGAACATAAAGAACATTTTTAACATGAGATTTTGATGAGGGGTTTTAACAATTGAGTGCCCAATATGACTAATGTTCATACCTGCTCCACTGGCGGTGTGACCTGATCATTTCCTTTATACTTGTCACGGACCGTCAGCTTCTCTATCTCACCCGTAACATGATCTGTTGAACCAGTATCTGTGTACCAGTTGGAATCCACTCCAGAAGAAGCGGTTGCTGCTCCTGCATACTTATCATCTGCAACATAACTTTCATCATATCTATGCCAATAATTTATTACAAGATGACCACTTCTTCCACAAAGTTGGCACTTAGGCCTGTTGTCTTGGTTCAAATTGGATCTATTGAAGTTACCGTGTCCAGAGCCCCGTCCTTGGGATCGAGGCGCATTGTGAGTGCACCCACCGCCTCGTGGTCCACCTCTACCACAAGTGGTCCCACGGCCACATGTTGCAGCCATGGAGTAGTGCTCTGCGGCACCTTGCAGCGCCAGACACTGCTCGAAGCTGAGGAGCTCGGAGTAGACATCACCAACCGTGAGCACTTCTTTGGCCAGCAGGGTGGTGACCACCAAGTTATACTCAAAGTCAAGGTCAGTGAAGATGTAGGAGATTAGCTCATCGTCGTCGATCGGCTTGCCGGTAGCAGCTAGCTCGTTGCCCAGGAAGCGCATCTTATTCATGTATTCTACTATGAAGAGGTCTCCTTTCTTGGTGGTGGTGAGGGCAATTCTTGAATTGACGGTGTGAGCCCTCTTGTCCGAGGTGAAATTCCCTCGATCACTTGCCAAGTCTCGCTAGTTGTCCTGCACACAGTAAGTTGGGGCAGGACATCTTTAGTCATGGATGGCAACAAGAATCCCAATACCTGTTGATCAGTGGTCGACCACAATCAGAATTCCGGGTTGGGGACTTCTTCTTCTTTTCCATCAGAGTTCTTGACTCTAATAGTTTTTGCTGGTGGTGGTGTCTTTGGTGATATTGCCTTCGAGGCCAACTCCTCTCACGATGGCGAGTACCTGAACATTCCATAGAGTATAATTGCTCTTGGTTAGCTTCTCAGAAACTGTTTGGCCAGAGAGAGGGTTGATGACTGGTGAGGAGGAGCTCACCATGGTGGTGGGTGTTTGATGTGCTTAAGCGTTGGCTCTGGTTACCGTGTAACAAAGCACAGAGGTGCAAACTATAGGGCGAATTGCGTTGATGTACAAGATTAGCTGCAAGAGACATGATTGATTCGGCTGCCTATTTTACAGACTTGATTCCTTAATCTATACAACACATTAATCCTCTTCCTTCTATGCTTAATTCTATGCTATGTATACCGAATCAATCACATCTCATGTCGGTGCATTACATGGAAGGTGAGATTGCTATGCAACATTGGTCACCGCGAGTGCCGATAGCGGTTTGGTGGGCAAGTTGGGTGGTACTGAGCACCTCTGGTCACTCCGACGCGTGCAGAGGCCTCTTGGTCTCTGATTCTTGGTTGGGTGACGATGGTGTTTGGTTTGGCCATTGGTTTCTCCTTAAATACAACAGCTTGGAGTCTTCCAAACAGGTCGGGATGGTTGAAGGTTCAAGAGGTGATGATCATCGTCTTCGTGCCAAGTTCTACGGAACTCCTGAGATTGTGGTCTAAGGAGTGTTAGGGGGTCTTCATAGAGGTGGTGTGTGCTTAATGTGTTGTCCTGAGTCATTCAGGGTGGCTATATCAAACTTTGTTTCTATCTTATTACATCGCATGTTCTTGAAGAAAAGAAAAAATAAATCACAGATAATCCAATTTTTTGAATATTAATGAAATAAAAAAGTTATAAATTTGATGGCATGGGATTAGGAAAAAGACGCCAAAAAACAAGTTTACGGTAAGCAAAATTATAACATGCCAGGCCCAAACATGGCTCATGCCACCCACGTACAGGCTGTCTGGGCCACATCTACATAATAATTCGCTTGTGCTTTCATGCTCACTTCACATAAAAGGATTAATCCAAAGCTAGTATGCTTTGATGGCTATTTAACTTGGTCAATCGCTCTTTGAACTAGCAATGCGCGGAACTACCAAACACAAAGGAGTGGAGTTAGGCTTCTTGGGCGTCAAAACAATCACCCTCGAAGAAAAAAAATGAAAACATCAATCACGTGTCATACCCCGGTTCTGAAAAAGACAAACCGAAGCTTCTATACGTGTGTCCAGGATGTTTAAATTACACATACGGCCAATAGTAAGGTAAATAGTTCACAATATTATGATTACAACACTAACAGAGAGTATCTCTTACAAAATGACCCATGGGTCTGAAAAAAATTACAGAACAAACAGCATCACAGTGATTATTCTAAGCGCGGCTTGAATGGCTTCCATAGGCGATGACCAGAGGAGGGACCTTCCTAGCTTTCTTCTTCCTGCTCGAACTAGCCATCGGGGCTCTATCCTATTGCTGCTTCATCAATGGCAATGAAATGCAATCTTGAGTAGACTTATGGTTGCTACTTGTTAATAGGTTAAATCGGAGCTACGGTTAAGAAGTTAATAGGTTAAATAGGAAATAATATAAACCGAATTAATTAAGAAAAGGACCTAATTGTAATTACAAAAAGTTAAATAGGGACCTAAATGTAAAAATTTTAGGACCAAAACATAATTTCATAAAAGTTCAGGGGTCTTTTGTAAAATTACCAGCACCGGCGATTTTCAGAATTAATGAATTATTTTCCTATTGAAAAATCGGTGGAATAGGTCCACGGTCCGTAGACTGGGTCCACAGCGCTCCGGTCCACCAGTCCACGAGACTACATTAAACGGTCGTCGTCCATCCAACGATCTACGGCGTGGATTTAATACAAATGAAGGAGAACACGGCTTCTAATCATGGCCGTTGATCCATCGACGGGAAGTGGAGGATGGCACCGACGCGTCCTACGGCGGTGCAAAAGGGGAACCCGATGGCGCCATTGCCAGGGCAGGCGGCTCACCGGAGCACAGCGGCCAGGGCGCTCTGGTGCACCAAACACAATGGGGAAAATAGCAAAACGGAGAGAGGATCATGGGGTGCTCACCTAGGGCAGCAAACAGCTCGGCGGACGGCGGTTGTGGCTCGTGGCGGTGGGGCGGCTCCTCTGGGCTCGGGTGACGGTGACAGCTCCATGCTGGGATCCACCAGCTCCAAGAAGATGATGGAAAGCTTCGCAGTGACGTCCTCGTCCTCCTCCCGGCTTCAATTGCAGCGAGCGGCGGTGGGTGAGTGGCACACGACGGTGGCTACGGTTTGGTTCTTGCAGATCAAAATTCAGAGAAAATAGGCCGCTATTTATAGGGCTTCTTGTACTGAATCGTAGATGGCAAAGATCCTAACACTTTCCTAGTTTGAGTCAAACCCTATCTCACGAAGATTCAGAAGAAATCAAAAAGGGAATAAAATTGGTTTTATATGAACTGAGTTAACGGGTATGAACTCGGATCTGGGTCAGGTTCAAGGTTTATCGGGTCGGATTCATGATTAATGGGTCGGATCGAGCTTCACGAGACGGGTGCGTGCCCGCTAGGCTGGCCGGGCCACTCGATCGCGCGCTGGGCCATTTGCGGGCCGCACGCGAGCGAGGGTGAGGTGGTCCACCGGCTTTCGGCCCGGTTGACCAGGGATTATAAAAATCCCTTTTTTATTTTCAAACCTTTTCAATATTTACTCCCTAAATACGATTTGAATTCAAATTCAAACTTCGAACGACTACTCTTCACAAAAAAAAGTACAAGAGCGCTTCATCACACAAGAAAATATGCAGTGGCATGAAATGCAATAAATAATTATTTATTTATATAAATAATTTTTCTAGAGTTTTATTTCCTTGTGAAAATCAGGGCATTAAAAACCTACCCCCTTAAAATGAATCTGGTCCCCTTGTGAAAATCAGGGCATTACAAACCTACCCCCTTAAAATGAATCTGGTCCCTGAGATTCAGACGGATTAGAAAAGAAACTTGAAAACTCTGCCTTCAACTCTTCTTCTCTTTCTCAAGTAGCTTCTTCCTCAATGTGATGGCTCCATTGCACCTTGCACATCTTAATCTTCTTATTTCGAGTAATTCTCTCAGATGTTTCCAAGATCTTGATATGATGCTCTTGATTAGAAAGATCCTCTTTAGCATCCAAGTCTTCTATAGGTAATTGCTATTCAGGCACATGCATGCATTTCTTCAACTGAGAGACATGGAATATGTCATGCACATCTGACAATTGCGGCAGCAACTCTAGTTGGTAAGCTACTTTACCTCTCTTTTCCAAAATCTTGAACGGTACAATGAACCTCGATGCGAGCTTGTCTCGGACCTTAAAACAGTGCAAACTTCTCATAGGTGACACCCAGAGGTACACAAAATCTCTCACTTCAAAGCTCAATTCTCTCCTCCTATGATCGACGTAGCTCTTCTGCCTCGATTTCACAACTCGTAGATTCTTCCTAACCATACAGACTTGCTTCTTAGCTTCTTGCAAAATGTTGGGTCCAAACACCCTCCATTCTCCAGCCTCACTCCAAAACAATGAAGTCCGACACCTACGACCATACAACATCTCAATGGTGCCATCTTCAAGCTTTCTTGGTAGCTATTGTTATAGGAGAATTTGGCATACGGCAGACTCTTATCCCAACTTCTTCCATATTGCAGGGCACAAGCTCTCACCATATCTTCTAGAATCTGATTAACTCTCTCGGTCAGACCATCAGTCTAAGGGTGATAAGCAAAACTGAAATGCAATTGGGTATCCAATGTTTCATGTAACCTCTCCCAAAACTTCGAAGTACATTGAGTCACTCTGTTAGACACAATCTTCTTCGGCACTCCATGCAAACAAACTATCCTCGACATATACAACTCTGCTAGTTGCAGTCCAGAGTAGGTGGTCTCAACAGGTATAAAGTGAGCTATCTTGGTCAATTGATTCACGATCACCCAAATGGAATCATAGCTCGACTGAGTTCTTGATAAACCCATGATAAAGTCCATGGCAACCTCTTCCCACTTCCACTCAGGCACTTGCAACAACTACAGTAATCCAGTAGGTCATTGATGCTCGGCTTTGACACGCTAACAAGTGTCACAAAGGACAACATACTCGGCAACGTCTCTCTTTATACCGTACCACCAATAAGTGGTCTTAAGATCATGGTACATCTTATTCCCTCCAGGGTGAATGGAATAAGCGGACTCGTGAGCCTCATGAAATATCTTATCCTTCAACTCCTTTACATTAGGCACACAAATGCTCCCCTTATACCACAACACACATTCATCATCTTCTGAGAAACCAGGCAATTTTTCTTCCTTGATGTTGTGCTTTATCTCTTGGATCTTCTCATCTTCCAGTTGGCCTCTCTGAATCTCTTGAAGTAAGCTTGAACCCACTTCCATCTCCATGGCTTCGGCATTTGCCATGATCCTAAGGTTGAGCTTATCAAACACCTCACACAACTCAAATGGCATGCTATCCACCATTAACTGACTGATATGAGAACTTCGACTCAAAGTGTCGGCCACCACATTAGCCTTCCCAGGGTGGTAGTTGATCCCAAGATCTTAGTCCTTGATCAGCTCCAACCATCTTCTTTGTCTAAGGTTTAGATTCGACTGTGTGAAAATGTACTTCAAACTCTTATGATCCGTATATAGCTCACTTCTCTTTCCCATAAGATAGTGCTTCCAAATCTTGAGAGCATGAACTACAATAGCTAACTCCAAATTATGGGTTAGATAGTGCTCTTCATGTGTTCTTAACTTTTGTGAAGCATATGCTATCACGGGACCATCTTACATAAGCACACATCCTAATCCTTATGCTAACGCATCATAGTAGATCGAGAATGGCTTCTCCATACCATGCATCACTAACACTTAGGGCAGTGGTTAGTTGCTTTTTCAATTCCAAACTTCACGGGCGGGCGTCCAGTTGAACTTCTTATCTTTCCCAAGCAACTTGGTCATGGGCTCACTGATCTTCGAGAATCCTTCGATAGATCTCTTATAATATCCTACTAATCATGGGAAACTTTGAATATCGGTGACTCTAGAGGGCCATTCCAACTTAGTATATCCCAAATTTTGCTTGAATCCACTGATATTCCTTCTTCTGAAATGATGTGACTCATGAAAGTGGCTTGCTTCAACCAAAACTCACACTTGCTCATCTTGGCATACAACCTATGGTCTGAAAGCTTCTACGATACCAGACAGAGATGTTCTTCGTGTTCTTCTCTGCTCTTGGAGTAAACCAACATGTCATTGATGAACACTATGATGAACTTGTCCAGATATTCCACAAAGATCTTGTCCGCCAGATCCATAAAGTAGGTCAGGACTTCTATCAATCCAAAATACATCACTGTTTACTTGTACGGACCATTCCTCAAAATAAAGGCAGACTTTGGAAGGTCACATTTTTATATCGTCAGCTGATCCTATCTCAATCAAAGATCGATTTTAGAGAACACACATGCACCATGGAGTTGATCAAATAGATCATCCATCCTAGGCAGCAGGTACTTATTCTCGATGATAACCTCATTCAGGACACGACAATCCACGCACAACCTTTGAGTACCATCCTTCTTCGAGATAAAAATCTCTAGGTGCCGAGCAAGGCTGCGGGGACAGCCAGAGGCGGCAGAAATTGGGGGCGGTGTGACCGGACTCGGCGGTGCGGGATAAGGAAGAGAGGGCTAACATGTGGGGCCCACATGTCAGTGACAGAGGAGAGAGAAGGCGTCGAGGCCGGGAGGTGCAAACCGAAGGAGAAAGTGCATTCACGCGAAGGCACCATGGGACATGTGGGCCTGCTAAGCCGGTGAGAGAGGTGGCGGCCCAAGAAGAAGAATGGGCCGGCGCGGCGACCTGGGCTGGGCCAGAATCAAGGAGAGTTTAAAATCAGATTTGATTTTCAAATTTAAATGGAGTTTTAGAATTTGGCAAGACTTGAAGAAAATCTACAAGGACATTTATGAGGAATTTGGACATGAGGATTTTTTCTAAGTTCTTCTTGGCTTCTAAAGAATTTTTAGAAAATAAAATATGTCATGCCATGAATGCAAACTTAGGCCAAATTAATTTGAGAAAAACTTTTCTTTAGACAAAATTCTTCTAAAATGCAACCTAATGCACTTCTGGCTTGGTAAAATTTTATTATGCAAAAAGTGGGTGTTACATCACGTATCCTCAACAAAATCAATAAAAACATCATACATACATACTTACGAGGTTTCGGCGGGTAGAAAGTTGTGCGATACTTAATTATAAAATTTATGGAGTGTGTTTCTCCTTTAGGCATTTTAATGGTACAACCAGTAGTATATATGGACATCCAATTTAACATTAACAAGTACAATATTACGCACAACTTACCTGTGCAGTTCCCTCATAATGATTGATCTTATTCTAATGAACTGAGTACTCATCACCAGCATTGTGGGGAGGCAATAGTTTTCAAATGTATAAGCTGATCTGATACACTCAGATAGCTCAAAAAAAGGAGTATAAAAACAAACGAGATGTTCCAACGGGCGGGCATGATGCTAAGCAACACGCTTTATGTCGTGTAATTTTTTCATTTTGGCTCTTCTAGAAAACTTTTTTCACAAATAGAACCCTAGAGAAATGTATTCTATATCTGAACCTGACAGTAGAGCGTCAGGGTGGCTGGCACCCTTTGTGCGCAGCAAGGCACCAACTATGGTGGCACCCTAGGGTGCGCACGTGGCAACCGGCGCCGCGCCACAATGGACAGGAGGGCGCCACCCTCACCGGTGCCCTTGGGACACAGTAGGGCGTCAGCGAGGGCATAATGGTTCGACCGAACCCTTTCTTCTTTCTTCTCCTCCGTCTCTTTCCAATCCTGCCACCAGCTCTGATGATCTCCTTGTCCGGCCGTCGAAGCTCCCTTTCCTCTCTGTCAAACTCTCCCCCAAGGTATACTCCCCCTCCTCCCTCACTCATTTTAGT